>JAANSN010001080.1:0-39070 GCA_036850665.1 Dicranocentrus wangi | reverse complement strand
CACCACGAAAGCTGGTTTAGCGATTACTGCGGTTTTGTAACCCACCTGACTGACACAATTCACTTTTTTATGCCAGTTGCAACTACTACTACACTCCTCCTGGCAATGGAGTAAAAAAAATAAGTGAGAATGCACTGAATGCACTAAAATATTTATTTATGCTGTGCGCAGGGAGGCAGAATAGGCAGATCAGATATCTGCTTTGATATAAACAAGATGATAATGATGATATTCACAGATGATAATCACCTGCTGGTAATAATGCAACAGGTAGTGTTTGCTAAATGATATAATGAGATTATCATAAATTGTGCTGCTTATATAACATAACGCACTGCGTTACTCGTTACTCTACTCCTGGTTTTAGTAAGAAAAGAAAAGGGTGTGTGATTTATGTGAATTGTCCTCTGTTGAGAGCTAAAATGCAAAACTGTGTGTACAACCCTCCTCCTCCTCTCATTATCTGCAGTGAGCAAACAAAACTAGGAACACGCATTTTCTTCATAACATTGACTCGTCGACTTGTTACATATATGTGAGGTGAGGAGGCAGGTGATGATGAGGAGCAAGGTGGCATTAACCCTCTGCCCTGCTGCGTATCTCTGCATAATATATAATATCTTTCACAAGAGGGATGTAATTAAGAGTAATTCGTACATAAAAAATGTGACAGTTGACTTTGTTTTGGAGTGGGAGCGAGAGAGAGAGAGAGAGAGAGGTGACTCATGAGGTTGACGTTGAAGATTTTGACCTTTATCATTTCCGACAATTTGCGAGATCCTGTGTGGTAAAAATTAAGGGTTGTAAATAGGAGGTTTTAATTTTCATCATCATCATTTTTGTTTTTATTAAACTTTATATTTTTCTTGGGATTATCTTCATTCTTATATATTATGAATAATATCATCAAAATTCAATAAATTATTTTACACTAGTATCCTTAGGGTACTAATATACGTGTGGCGATGATGTTGATATTGAGAGACTGAATACAATAATACAAAAAAAAATGGATACAGACTTGAAGTTAGTCGAGCGTAAATTACTGGCGTCGTAGACAAAAGTGTAAAAATTGCTTGATTCTCTATTCTCAGTAGACTAAAAACTATCATGTTTTCTCTTTTGTTGTTTGGATAAATGACTACAACTATATAAATATATATATATATTTCTTTTTTCTTAACTCTAACTACATTTTAGATAATGATAATAATAATAATATTCTACATAACAATAACATCTACATCAACAGCCTATTATATTCCGCTGGCAAGTGCCTATAAAAATGTAAACACAAAAGTAATAAAATATGACCAATAATCGCTCTCTGTAAAAACGTAATAGAGTACAATAACAACAATATAATTTACAAGTGTGGCTAGAAAACGCTATATTATAAGTATTTTTTTTGTCTTGCTTGCATCGTCGTCGTGGGCAGTTGTCATCAGTTTGTCGTCGACGAATGGGAAAATTTGTCATCAAAATGCGGAAGCAAAAATTCCGAGTTATCATAAATGCATTATTATCTGATGAATGTTGTATATTAGCTATACAATAATTTAAAATGTGTAACCGGTGGAATGTAGTTTATATATACCTAAAAAAACATGCAATTTTGGTACTTTAAAAAAACATGAGCGAAATGTGAACTGACATGAGTGACTCCTATCATGATGATGACACACACGCCATGTACATGTGTGACAACGCTAACGCTAACGTGGAAAAACTCATTAAAACGAGACCGTACTTAGTTAGGTCTAAAACAAAACCACAGGACACACAGTTTGCGTGCCAAAAAAGCTCCAGAAGAACAGTAGTTTTCACACATTGTCTCACTCTTCCCGTTGGCCTATTAAAGCAAAGATTCTCTTGAGACTCTGAACCACACTCGCTCGACTCACTCAAAGGAATAATAATATAATACCTAAAAACGCTCAAAAAATTAGGTCTATGTCTCTCTGGTCTCTTGCGTCTCGCCTCGCATATTACATGTGTAACAATGATAATTATTATAATAATTCAAAACAACTTCATGACTATACGATTCCTCTCATACTTTCCTAGTTTATTATCTACTTTGGCTAGCCTAAAAGCGGACAGGAGTGGAATGCATGTGGCATTGGATGACAAATGTAAACAAATATGGGTAGTAAGTATATAGCCAGTCGACAAGAGTGAGCGGCTTAGCTTTTTGTGCACGTTACGTTCAAGTCGCGTCTAAAAAAAGAGAAGGATGGATCCTCTGGCATGCAAAATGCATTCTAAAAGGCTAATATGAATACATGTCATGAACATTCAAAAACAGCACAATAATAACAATAATAGCTGTAATTTGAACATGCCAGGAGATGGAAATAGAGATATTTATCACTTGTTGCTGTGCTGCTGATGTGCATCTGTAAATAGAACACTTTTTCAATTACCTCGATCCTCTCTGGGAGTCGTGCTTAGGCACACAACACCACCTGAAACTGAAACTAACTGACGAGACGACGATGAGAGAGCTTGTACTAATTTGAGTCGTGTATAATGAATGAGATTATCCTTGTAAATTTGATGACTTAAAAAACTTAACTTGTGTTCTCTGGGCTCGTTTTTGGGTTAAGTCTACAAGAGTTTAGAACTTGAAAAATATAATACTACTACTACCGCGCAGGCTAACAGATCATTAACAGAACATTTTTTTAAGAGGTTATAACCCCGTCGTATCATTACAGCAATGTCGTGGTTTTAAAGCATAGTCGTTTGCAAAAGAGATCATTATGCAAAATAGAGATTCTCTGTTTTTTTCTTTTGGATGCCGCCGCACCGGAAGCCGGTATATAAAAATGTCAAAAAATGTGATGCTGCTAAAGCTGGTTGTGATGAATGAGAGTTATTAAGCTAAACATAGAACACCGGATGTGATTGAACCACCGTAGATTTCTGACTCTGATGGGGACACTGGAGACTGGGGAGACCGGGGACCTCCGGGCTCCATGAAGGAGGGTTGAAGTTGCGGAGACTGGAGGGGGTGGTGCAGACGGTGGTGACTAGACGACGAGGGATCATCTTCCTCCCCTAATGGATCCATTGCAGGATTTGTGAAGCCTAAGGTACCGTCATCCACCATAATCTCTTCCTGCTCGTCTTCGTCATCGTGATGACGTTGTCCTAACATGGTCTCTTTAGCCTTCATATTCCACCTGTGCAGCAATCAGCACATAAAACTTTCTGTCACATATCGTCTTCAACTACTAAATACCTTATATAATGACTGGGAATCATCATTATTGCCTTGTGCAGGAAAGTGACAACTTTTAAACTAATTTCATGATGAAATTCAAAGTTTCTTTAGTCACGTTATCAATATTATGCATGCAAAAGTAATATAAAAGTTTCTAACATGATCATCTCATCATCATGTGTCATTTACTCGCCTAGTGTTACTACCTGAATGAAAAAGAAAGGAATGTAATAATATGTTTTTTAAAAAAAGAGTTAAAAGATTGTAGATAAAAAAGGATTACCTCGTCATCATCGTAATAGGGAAATCTGATAGAATGGGATCGTGATAGATGAGAGGAAGAGTTTTTTTTCCAAAATACAATAAATAGCAGAGAGATTTTAGCAGCATGAAGGGGAAATGTAAGACATGCCCAACATTAACGTCGATTTTAAGAATTTTAAATTCCACCACCCAGCAATTCATATACAGATTGCGCGTCGTCCATTGTTTGAATTTCTTACTCAGACTCGGAGTTGTAGTTTTCATTCGGAAGCTCTTGAACAGTAGGAATCGGGGATTCATTAAGCGTTGACGGTCTCACTCCCCCTCCAATCCCTCCAGTATACCCATAGTGAGAGTGGATGGGTTGATGATGAATCCCACTTTCCCCGTAGGTAAAATGTCGATGGAGTGGTGGGGGGTGATGTTGACCTCCTTCCGAGGATGACAACGGATGAACCACTGTCGTCCCACTGAGATCGTTGACTGGGTCACCACCTACACGATTTGAAACATCATTTTTTTAACGTCATTAATAAACTCTTCTCTCAAAATCTTCTGCCTTGTGAAGAAAGTGCACTACCAAGTTTATTTTAGTATGATTGCAAATTGCAACTGCAGCTGCACTACCATTACTCATCTTTTCCCCCTCCTCTAGTTTTGGCGTATCACTTGAAAATTTTCCTCTCATTTCTCATACATTTACATAGCGCACTGACTGACTCAACAAGGTCCAATTTCCCTTGTGAACCTCGCTCAATCATCATCATTTAAAGCTTTCTCAATAAACCATGCTTCACTGACCCACTAGTTTGCACTCAGGGTAGTGCACGTAAAACCTGAGGAGGAAAAGGTGTAGCAGGTGGATTGTGGATATGCTGCACCAAAAATGCGAAACCTGAAAAGGAAAGTCTTTTACGTGAGTGATTTTGCCAATTTTTATTTTTCAACCCCAGCCGAAGAAACCCATTTTGCCTCACGGTTTTCTTTACTACTATTACTACTACTCCTAATCTGCTAGTTAGTTATTAGTAATTCTGTACTCGTGCCATATGACTTTATGGCTTAATCAGGATGAGGAGGGGATGCTAAAAACCTCGTGAATTTTCGTTAGTCACTGACGAGCCGTGGATATATTGCTCTGAAGCTGCGGTAACAGCTACAAATTATAAACATCATGGAAATGCGAAAAGCAAACATTTGTATTCATCATCAGCATATCATATATATCATATATATATATCATATATAATATATCTCATGAAAGTAAGGTTTTTCTCTTCTATTTGGTTTGTTGCACTTGAGTGCATATACAACGGCCCAAGTTGAATAGATGAGAGAATTTTTGTCAGAAAGATTTATATGTTTGTCTAGTGTATCGTGGGATCCATTGCAGTTGTGCAAATTGCAACAACTGCAATGTCACTTAATGAGCTTGAAATATTTGCAGCTGCATAGAGAAGAATGTATATGAAACTTTATAAATTGTAGACTACATAAAAACACATGAGGAGGCGCGATTTAAGTTGAAGGTAGGCGGATGCGGTATTTTTTATATTTAGCTTGAGACGTTTCTTTTTTTTCTCTTCGTATTATATTATTTACCACTAACTATTTCTCCTTGTTTCACTTTTGTCATTTTTTTTACCTTGATAGATGAAGGGCAGTTTGTCTTCGTATTTGAGCTCGGAGCCTTGACCCAGATTGTGTAGATTTTCACGAGAGTTGAGCTCCTTTTGAGAGGGCTGATACGTGGACTCATCGTCCGTCACTGGATATTTATAATTATTTATTGATGCCTCATTATCTGAACCAGAGGATTGAGTCCCAACCGATGGTTTTACGTCTACAGCATCAGGTAAGGGAAATAGAACCACACCAACCGATAGAACCTCTTATTTACATTGCCCCGTGAGTGAAATACAAAAAGCCTTAATATTTTTTAGTAACTGAAATTTGATCCAGTAAAAAGCGAAAAAAAATTAATGAGTATTAATGTGCATTTTATTGAAATAAGAAAGCGGTTGGGAAAAGATAATGCGGAAGTAGGATCTGATTATAGTTGCTTATAGTTTACGAGATTCGTTAGTGTACATATATGAATACTGACTGATTGAGAAATCCCGGATATTGGGTGGAGAATAAATGTTCGGAGTCCAGTTAGTTGAGTATAGTCTAGGTAAAGCAGGAAGTTTAGCGGATGGCACGTTGAGAGTGGACAAAGAGGCAGAAACCAACTTCCGGTTATTTGCACAACAGGGGCTAGAGACGTTAGAGTAAGTGTTGTTGTGATCCATCACCAGAGTATACTTTCCACCGGGACGCACACCTTTTTTCCATGTACAGATATGTTTAGTTTAAGTGTAGCAATAAAATTTTCCAGTAATATTATTTACGCATATGATTATGGGTTAATTGAAGAGATAAGTGTGTGCGCCTTTACATATACCCCCCAAAGCGTTATGGAATATGCATAGGATGCATATTGTGGTTTTAGTATTCATCTAAAAAAGCAAAACAAAATCGGTTTTGGTAACGTACCTAATGTCGCAGATCGAAGCTTGGCCTTTGGAGTGGCTTCGTCCTCGTCGGATGAGTGTGACGAAGCTAGCTCAAGGGTGTGCTCTCCGTCGGAGCTGCCCTCGTCCGAATTGGAACGCTTGCGTGACCGTTTTGGGTACGATTTTCGGATGGAGTCAACAGAGCTTCCTCCACCTTTACCTATAAAAATTGGAAACATTGTCATTCAACGCCAGTTTCTCCCTCACTCAGACCATACTTACATCAAGATGCCAAGATACTCCGATCTGTCTAGATAGATCACCGTCTGGTAGTTTATAAAATTTTGTGTCACCGCTTAAGTCTGTCATATTAGCTACAACTACAAATATTTTTTGGCAACAAGGCAAATTAACACGCACGAGCACGTGGATTCTAGTTTAACATTTTCTCGTTCCGGCTCACGACATCGAAGCCGGATGGAATATGGAATTGTTTGCAAACGCTGCACTGCTGCACACACTGGTAACATAGATAACAATCGTGCCGTCTTATTCCTACTATCATCTCTGCATCAGCCATACTGCAATTTTCTTTTTAAGTGCAAACCATTATTCTCAGTCATGTCACCGTTTCCAAAACAGTCACAGTCCCACTTTTGCATTTGCATTTTGTCTCAAACTTCAATATATCTTCAATCCAAGCCACACACAAACAATCGAGATTCATTTTTTTTCTTCTTTTTGAAGTGGCAGACTCCTCACAAACGACAACATCCTTTTACACACATTATTCTTCAAGTCATTACTCCTCTATGTTCAACGAGAGCTGCTCTTGTACAACGTGCATTATTAGCAGTACAAGAGTAGTAGTAACGCCAGCGTTCCATGAAATGATTTCTGCTTGCTTCTTTTGTGTTTATCTCTTTTTACATCGAAACAAGCAAGAATGCAAAAAGGCAATAATCCCTAATCCCAACTCCTCCAATTCAATAGAGCTGGCCACCATAGTTTTATTCTCGTGAAGCTGTGACTGTTGTTCTTCTGAGTGCTCACAACACGGTGTAAACTATACCCAAAACTTGAATCCATTTATGCATTATATCTCCCTCTCTACAGCCTATAGCCCTTGACCTAACAAGAGACAAACAAAACTCTGCCTGCCTCTCTTCTTATCTCCTCTGACTCTGACAAGTCTCAATTTCGCATTCCGGTTGAACGTTTATCATATGCCTTTGGTAATCCTAAATGATAAAGGCCTTTGTCACGCATGACTGTACTAATTAATAGTTAACCGAAGGTTAATACTAAAGGATTAGGTGTCTGCGAAGAGGCAGGTTTGCAGTTTGCAGTATGATAAAAAAACACAGTTAGTTGTTGATTGCATTTTGCATTGGATTGGACGCGTAACAAAAAAAGATGGATTAAGATGCATTGTGATTATAGTATATGAGTGGCTAGAGGATGCAGTCATGCATTTCCCACTTTTACTTTCGTTTCTGAGCCTCCGCGACCACTCAATCTTCTAGCAAGGGATGATGATGTAATTGTAACTTGCTGTAACAAGATGATGATGAAGCTACTGGGTGGTGAAGATGTAGCAAGGAAATGTTCGCAATGAATGGTTGGTTTGTTAACAGGTCATTAAACGAGATGCGAAACGTGACGGAATGTAAGTAAGTACATGGTAGAAAAAGAACTGGAGCAGTGAAAGGGATGATGATATCTTTGTTAGTGTACGTATGTACCTCTGTGGTGCAAGTGCGGCAGTGTTGACCCGTACCCGGCGAACCCTTCGCTTCTGTACGGGCTACTGGATGTTTTGGTGGTGGAACGACTAGTTGTTGAAGCGGTTGACACGCCAAGGGAGTGCACTCCTCGGAATATATCACGTCGGAAGTCTTCTCGACCGGTGGGCCCACCGAATTCGGTTCGTCCGTATGCAAGAGCTGAACGCTATTAAAATAATTAATTTGTTACCGTTGGGTAATATGAACATACAGATGTAATGCAGATTTCGTTGTAAGAGTAATGAAATTCAAATGTAACTAACCGACACGTTCGCCGCTTGCGTATTTTCCCGTGACCTGAACAAACCTCCGGCACGAATGTACAAACTCTCCTTGACTCTTTGGTTAAGAACACAATAACCCAAAGCAATGTAGAGCCCCAACACTGCGACGCCGATCGCAATGGCATACTGCCAAACGGGGTTCCGCTCATTGGCCCCAAGTAGGCAAAGTGCCCAGACCATGCCACAAATGGGCAACAGTGTCAGGTCCATCCAGAGTAAGGTCCTGTACATAAAATTTCGACACAATTACACACTACTACAAGCTGGTCATAAGTCATTTTTTAAATGGCGACATATTAGGGATGGATGATAATATAGCGAACCTCATATTTCCAGAGTCAACGACTTGATCTTTGAGCGTGAATGCGGCTCTCACAGCCACCAAAAAGGTGGCGAGAGTGGCAATAACGCAAATCAAAATAGGTCCGACCATTCCCCACACAATACCCTCGTATAAAGAGAGCCAACAGCTGTAAAAGTGTGATAAAAATGTTGAAACATGGATTTCGTGTTAAAAAAAACCTCAGTTTTTGGGTAGTTGCATACAATCAAAGAGAAAAATGTGTGTTCAACTTACAAGAACTTGTTCCCATAATGATGCGCTCGAACACCCAGACTGAGCGCAACACACAAAAGTGGGAATGCATAGCCAAGTGCAAAGTAGAAGAGAGCAGAGCCATGATTCACGTCCCTAACTTCCGTAAACATTCTTCGAAGATGAATGGCCGAGCCGAGTAGCCATGAGAAAGTGGCCAGCCAAGTGACATGTAGTCCAATCGCAATGACCCGGCACACTGCATCATTTTGCACAAGAATGATTCTCAGCTTGATGGCAACAAAGTAGAATAGGATGGCTCCAAAGATGGAAATGAGCAGGTGCTTGTGGATCGTGTTGGTGATGGTGGCAGGGACGGGGCCCTTGAGGAGACCCAGCCCCACCAGCGCAAAGAAGATAAGGAGAAGAGTCATCGAGAAGGCGACATAAGTCACAATGTCCTCAATCAAGCTGGGACGTGGCACGTCCTGAATTTCACTGTCCTCCAGGAGCACCGCAAAAGTAGACAAATGCCAACAAGTGCAATTGACCGTCATCACATTTCCCATTTTCGGAACGTAGTTCTCCTCAACCTGGGTTTGGCATGGGCGGGTCGTCCACCCCGCTACGGATGACGAGGACACGGATTTCTCAGTGGAGGAGGAGGTGGCAGATGATGACGACGACGTGGTGGCCAGCTCGTCGTCGGATCCATCATCCCAAATCACACATTGCGGACTCGAGGAGTCAATATACCTTCCGAAAATATCGAATTTGATCCTGATGGGGCTACTCTGCTTCCCACTGACGAGCCCGAGTCGGGATGCCAAAACGGAAAGGGAAATTATTGGTTGGGCTGCAACCTGCTGCGAATTAAATCTTCTATCCACATCACTCTTGAATTGCTTTGGCAGAACATCCCACAACGAATAGTACTCAATGTAGCCAACCACAGCATTTCCTGCCATATCTACCATCAAAAACAAGAAAAGATACATGGTGCAAAAATGATTTTCTTTTTTTTCTCTTTCTCTCTCTCTCTTGTTGCTGGTGCATGTTTTGAATTACAATTAAATTGGCTTGCTTTATTTTATTTATCGTGACTGCTTGCTTACAACTAGTAATAAATTATTATTTTACAAGCACTCGGCACTCACCCTTTTCATCATGCAGTCCTAGAATATCCAGGGGAATGATTACTTTGGCGTTGGTGGTATACCGTCGAGGATCCATTACCACGTTATCGTATTTAGGGAAGCGGACTGCCCTCTTGGTAATTGTAGCCACTTCATACAAATCATAGCTCGACTCGATCGTGAGATCTTCAAAGTTTTTACGGCCATCGTTATCCCAAGTGAGCTCTACCGTGTCCAGACCCATAACTGTATTATAGCAAAAAATAAAAACAAAGCCAAAAAAAACGTACAGTTAAGCTTGATTTCTTTCCCTAAAAATACCGCGGCGGCGATTGTTTTACAGTAACATAATAATATCTTCCAAAACTCCCAATTAATTACTTAGATTGGATGTGATGAGCTCAAAGGGCTTGGTATACGTGTCCTCCTGGTTATCCACCAAGTGAGCCAAGTATCTTTCCATCAGTCGCAAAATGCTATCAGCTCCAAAACCATAGTTTCTCTTTAGTCTCGCCCACTCGGAGGAATACTCCTTGGAGGTAATTCTTCCAGTTGCCGTTACCAAATTCTAACGAGACGAGAAGAAGAAAAAAAAAAGAAATTGGAAATGTGGCTTCACTTCTTGTGTGCGATTTATTATGTGTATATTTTGCTGATATAAAATTATTATCGGCCTTGTTTAGTATACACCTGCAGATTATTATTATTGCATGCGCTATTTATATGAACATACCTTGATGAAATTTTTATCCTGGCGATGACTCAAATTAAGACCTTTCTGCTTAATTTCGTGTTGAATGAGAAGCTTGACGAGACGATGTGAAATTGAGATATCATTTCCAAACAGACGTGTATCTTTAGATATTGTATCATTTAACGCTTTGCTCAAATCCGCAGCCAATTTTGTAGAAAGCAAAGGGCCGAGCGCGAGGTCTCGCGAGTCAAGTTGGTTAGCATACGTTAGCAATTTGATGAAGGGGCCTGACGTGCAGTTGAAAAAGTCAGAGGAGCCCCATCCCTGAGGAGAGCGGCACTCTCGAGTAGCTAGTCCAATCGAGCCTGCAGGACAGTCGTGGACGGTGGTGGTGCTGAACTTTGCTCGTGGCCACCAAACCTCGCCATCATATGCACGGGGACAGCCGTCACGTATCACTGTCATGGAGTAACATGGAATAATTAATCGGGAATAAATTACGCGTAACAATGTTGTACACTTGAAGTGTGTCATCAAATCAAATTAAAAGTGTAGTTGGTGGGTGACATACGTTCACAGCCATTCACCGTCACTTCTGCAAATGGGCTTGCACAGGTGTCACATCGATTTCCTAAAACACCCGCACGACATTGACATCGACCGGTGGCCAGGTCGCAGTTTTTGCTCAGCGAGCCCACACTATAGCAATTGCAGTCTTTGCACACTCCCTCTTGCTCATAATGATAGTCCTGGAAATTCCCGTTACAAATAATATGCAATCCCGTAAAAAAAAGTGCATGCCTTTCTCTCCGTATCCTCTAAATCATTTCACCCTGGTTCAATCAATACAAGTTGAGTGAGCTTACCAAGCATTTGCATTGCCCATTCGTCTTGTTACATTCCGGGCTGTATTTTTTATCCGCTGGACAGGAGCACGGTCCGCACACCGGCCAGCCCCACCATGTTGTGGGGCACGTAAGCTCAATAACTTGCTCACAGTTCTTGCCCCTGTAGTACCTCTCGTCACATTTGCAGTGGTAGCCTCGAGGAGTTGTAAGGTCCAGCACACAGGAGCCATTGTTTTTGCATGGTTTGAGGTCGCATATTGGCACACAGTGGACGCCAACGTAGCCAGCATCGCATTCGCACTTGTGACGACCCCCTTCCTCAACACAGGTAGATCGAGGAGGGCAAACTGCACCAATACACGCTGTGGCAAGACTGCACCCTTCATTGATGTTCTTTTCTGTTGTGGGCTTTCTCAAGTAGTTCTTTGGACCTCCGACACGAACATCCTTGAAAAATGACATGAGTGAATAATAATAATATTTTTCATTTCCTACTTCCTCCGAAATAATGTGGGTAATAATAATTTATTTTACGGGGTGGAGGGTTTTGTTTTGTTGCTCTTTAATTACCTGCACACATGCAGTCACCGAGGAAGATGGATGTCCTACGACAATTTGATTTACATGCAAATTCTGAACTTTCCCTTCGAACGGGACTGTAACCTCGAGTTGATTATTGTAGTCCAACAGGAACCAAATTTCTGCAGTCATCCACTTAATTTCAATGTTGTGCCAATGGCCATCGTGAATCCTTGGAAGGGAGACTGGAATGGATTGATCCTCGTACGAGTAGTGGATTAGGCCGTTGTCCAGTGTTAGCCTGATTGTCTCATTGTTGCTCATTTTGATTGTCATCAGACTTCCGGTTGGTCGTACCGTGCGGAATGAGAGTGAGGTGTACCAGGGCATTTGGATTGGCTGGAGTGTGGGAATGAACACCAGGTAGCTGTTCTCATCCTTTAAATTCCAGATGGGCTTGGCGTCTAAAAATGAGAGAATTTTATTTGTGTATTCGAAACGTCCTGGAAATATCTTTAAAAGTCGCAATCTTAGTTTCACACCTCCAGAACAATCTTTTAGCCCAAAGCCGTCCGGACAGCTGCAATAATAGGTTCCCCACTTGTCGCTACACTTTCCTCCGTTCTTGCACGGATGAGTTGCACAAAAGTTTTTCTTTTGGGGGCATCCTGACGCAGTTCCATGCTCCATCACATAGCTTCACACAGGAAAACCAAAGGAGGAAGTCGCATTTGTAATTCCAGTCACGCGAGAAACGTATTATTGTGTACATAACTCTTTATTTTTTTCCTACGACTTACTTGTTAAGATCAAGAAATTTGTGATTTATGTAAACATTCTTGATGCACCCAACAAAGTCATGTGTTTGTATTTGCATTGGGCCACTTGGAGCAGGGAGTCCTCCAATATAAAGGGGTCCCGTCAGGTCGAAAAATCGCTGACAAGACTCCGTCAGGGAACTACACCTCGATTCCAGATACAGAGTCCCCCTTCCGGCACAACTTTTCGAGGGTGGAAACTCATCTGGATTCTCCAGGGACATGATCACATCGCAGTCATCCACGCTCACAGTGGCCGTCTATAAATAATAATGACATTGGAGAAAAAAAAAAGTTTGATTAGTCCCGGCATCATCATGAGTCAGGAGTAGGAGAGCAGAGCATCAATTTCTCATCAACACTCTCCTTAGGGTCATCGCATCGGTTACAACAAACCTGATTATAATAGGAAACTTCCACGGTGTGCCACAACCCGTCCGACATTGATTTCCCAGTGTCTACGTACGTCACATTGGTGGATCCGACGGAAAAGCTGAATCTCACAGTGGAATTAAGCACTTCCAGCGCAATAAAGTCAAACTTTTCATTATATCTCCCGTTGTAGAGCAACAGGCCATTCTTCTGCTGAGTGGCAAAGGACAACTTAATGTGCGTCCTGTACCGATCCTTCATTCCAGGGAAAGTGAGAAACGCCCCGCGTGAAAATGATCTCGCCGTCAACTCACACAAACTGTTGACATACTCATTCCGACTGCAATTCTGACACAAAAAGCCTCCACGAACTCGAGGCGTGCATGTGCTCCCACGCCCACAAATATTCGGCTGACATGTGTCCAACTCCAATTGGATTTCACAGGAAGGGCCCGTAAATCCCGGTGGACAAACACAAGAGTAGCCCCTTTCTCGTCGGAAACACGTCCCTCCGTTGCGACACGGGGATGAGAAGCATAAATTTATCTCGGCATCGCACAAATAGTGCTCCCTCAGCCCAGTGTATCCGGGTGGACATCGGCATGCAAAAGTCTGCCACGGGTAGACCGAGCGGAAGAGCATGATGTCGGTGGACACAAAATTGGAAACATTTCGAAACTTGAGGATAACCAGACATTCCTCAAAGTTGAGACAAGGTTCTCTCAAGCACAGATCATCGCTGAATGGCAAAACCTGGAGAAAGAAAACACGACAGCCACAGCCAACAGCCACGTTAAGAGACAAGTTCAATTTGGGATCATCACATCACACGCAGCATCAGCCAGTCATGTCATTCATGCTGGACGTTATTATAGCAGCAGAGCAATGAAAAGGGAAACACTACTAAACAAACGCTGTAAAATTTTACGATCGTAGGAACCGATCTCTGTGGAGAAAATTTTATGTGACTTTTACGTGCTCTTTCATGAGATCTATGTCTGAGCTGATGGCTCACTATGTATTTACTCTTGCATTGCATATATTGGATTCATGTGCGTCGTGAATGGATGGATGTGTGGGTATGTGTGCATTTCACGAGGACAATAATAACACAGCATGCGGGTATACATTACAACTTACTTCGACAGTGGCAAGTTTACTCAGTGTGATCCGATTAAGAAACACACGCTCCTTGATATAGTCCGGGCTGAAGTACTCCTCCGTCAATGTGTTTGGCTTTCGTGCTGACAAACTCACATTCAGAATCCCGTGACTCCCCTCAATTTCCTCCTGAAACAAATTGGCATTCCCGAGAGGGATGGTAAAAAAAATGCAATAGTGTGAGGGAAAATGGGGATTGTGAAAAAAAAGAAAGTGAAAGTTGGACTTTTTGAGTACAGGGTGAATATTACATTTTTTCACTACTTTTCTCCTCACTACTCCCCGAAATAAAAACAGCTTCTTTTTTTTGAAAGAGATTCTCATCTTCACAACTCCCTTTTGCATTCCTCCCATTTCATGGCTGGAAGGAATGCAATGTGCGGGCAAAAGATTCAATTACACGATTTTTATTCATTTTAAGTAGGAACCAGAAGGAGGGAAAAAAGTGCAAGTTGTATACTACTGATGGCATTCCAAAAGGAAAAAAAATACTTGAGAATGGGAAGGAGTGAAGAAGAGGAGGTAATAACTTACGTGAACGCTAAAAATGACGATATTTTCCTTTGGAGAATTCAAAATCAGAGCTACAGCCTCCTGGAACCGGTGGAACAAAGGGGAGAGAAATGCTTCCGTAGTCATCTCAGCCAGTTGAATTGTCACGCTGTTGAAAAGGAGCTCATCCGTGATGTAATGCGTCTGAAGAATCATTTCCGATCTTGCTTCGTTTAATCCATCTGTGAGAGAGAGACAGAAAAAAAAATGTGTAAAAATCCACAGTCAATATGGAAGGAAGAGGAGGAGGAGGGTTAGTGGGAAAAAAGTTTGTTTTTTTTTTTGGATTTTTAAAGGTATTTAACAACGGATGTTTGAGTTTTGGGAGGGGAAGCTTAGATGTGTTAATTCCGAGTACTTAAGGATTTTTTGTAGACTTTGCTAGCTTAAGACAGAAAATTGGATTTTTAGTGGGCTCTCCTCTCCTCTCAGCATTGGAATGAAAGGTGGTAGGACATGGTGGGCGTGAGGCTGGGAGGGCTGGAGGGAAGAAGAAGTAGAAGTAAATCGAGAGTGAAATTACTAACCTGAGACGAGCACATCCATTTTGGCCATTAGTGGAACGTTGGTATCCAAATAAGGGGAAAGGGTGATCATTCCCGTGCTCTCGTTTAAATACACAAGATTAGCCTTATTCCCCGTGAGAATGGTGTACTGGAGTTTGTCACTAATGTCGGCGTCAACAGCTGGAACACGACCTATTGGGCCGACGGGAAAGTGGTTCTTGTAGTTGTTGAGAGTTACGAAAAACTGTGGTTGGATCATGGGAGCCTGAAAAAGTAATTTTGGAAGCGGTTTTATTTAGCTCGTTTTGAGTATACCTAGCTCTGTAATCAGATTTTAGCCTTTCGCTCTGCATAATATTATTTTCTCGGACGGTTGGAGCTCTAATCAAATTATTCGTTAGCTTACGTTATCATTCACATCCGTAACGTGGATTTCCACATGCACATCATTCCGGAGAGGAGGTGACGCCGCTCTCACGACAATATCGTATTTCTTCCTGGATGACTCATAATCCAACTCTATCCTCGTTAGAATGTCTGCAGAGCCGGACCCACCTTGCCCGTTCACAGTCGGTTGAGGATGAGTGACAAGAGTGAAGCTGTTAGCGTCCACACCCCCTACAATGGAGTAAATCACTTGGGCATTCACCCCCTCATCTGGATCCCAAGCGGTAAGCTTGCCGACGGTCGAGCCAAGCGGGGAATTTTCCGGAATGAAGAACCGTATCCTATCAGACTCAAACATTGGTGGGGAGTCATTCTTGTCGAGGATCGTGATGGTCACATTCGTTCGTCCAGTGAGTTGCGGACTTCCCTGGTCAGTGGCTAACACCATTAGATCGTATCTCGACACTTGCTCACGATCCAGTGGTTTCACAGTTCGGACCACGCCAGAAGCTGGATCCACCGTGAAAGTTCCGTCGCCGTCGGAAAATGTGGAAAAGCTGTAGCGCACAATGCTGTTCTTCCCTTGATCACCGTCCTTAGAACCCCAGAAAAATGTAACAACATGGCATGACTAAGCCGTAAATCATTTTTATAGCGGTTCTCCCCACACGGAGAAAAAAACCATACCTTCCGAAAGATATTTATGCATACTTTGTGATAAAGCATTTAAGCGTGTTAAAAAATAAATGTGAAAAATGTATTTTTTTCTCGTACCGAGGCTTGCACTTGGAGAATGCTAGTTCCAACGGGTACATCCTCGTCCACTTTCGCCTGGTAAAAGTCCTTTTCAAATACTATTTAATGGGATTCAAAAAAAGGAAAGAAAAAAAGTTTAACCGAGGGGCATTATAGATATAAAATGTTATGCTAGGCCATGTGTAGAAAGTTGATATTTTACTATTTTTTATATACCTGGCTCATGGTCATTCACATCATTTAATACAACTTCGACATCGGTTGTATCCGACATTGGGGGAATTCCCCGGTCTCTTGCTACCACAGTGAGAATGTATCCGGGAACTTTTTCCCTATCTAGCAATTTCGTAGTGGTGATGGCCCCACTATTCGAGTCAATCATGAAGGCTGCATTATCTGACTCACTTCCTCCTCCACCCTCCCCCTCATCCAATAATGTATACACTATTTGTGCATTAAGCCCAGAGTCTTGATCAACGGCGTTCACTGCGAGAACCGTCGTGCCGATAGGAACATCCTCAAAGATTTTCACCGAGTATGGGGTATTCTGGAAGACTGGAGCGAAGGTATTAGCATCCATAACGTCAACGTATACCGTGGCCACGTCAGTTCTCCCTCCAGAGTCGGTTGCTTTCACGGTGAGCACAAACTTTCTCTCTGACTTGAAATCCAGTGGTTGGGCTATGGTGATAAGGCCAACGCCGTTTTGAGTGGAAATGGAGAATCTGTTCCGGAGGTTGCCCTTCAGCTATTTCGTATGTTATTCGGGAGTTCTCATCTGGATCTGTGGCTTTCACTGTAACAACAGGTGTGCCTGGAGGGTCCTCCTCGGAAACTTGGGATTCATATAGTTTCGGTGCGAATAATGGGTCCTGTGCAAAGTAGAAAGTGTATATGCTTATTAGTGGGATAATTAAATAAGTTTTGGTGGGGTTTGAGGGAGGAAATTGGGAAAAAAGCTTTTTTTTGGAAGTCTTTTCCTTTTTTCCCTTTGAACGAATTACTACGAAAGAATGCTGCGGCTATACATATTTGATTATTACATTATCGTTTTGGTCTTGAACGGTGATCACAACGCTGGCAGTGGAACTTAATGGAATATCCCCAGAGTCGGCTGCAATCACATCAAAGTCGTAACGCGTCTGTTCTTCGCGATCCAGCTCACGTACGGTTTTGATCCATCCAGACTCTGCCTCTATGTCGAATGGGAATTTGTCCGGGTTCTCTTGGTAGTTTATCCTGTAAAAGATTTTGGAGTTGGCTCCGTCATCAGGATCAAAGGCTTGGATGCGGAGGACGGAGCTTGAGACTGGGAGATTTTCCTGGACTGTTTCTTGAAATATTTGGGAGTAAAACTTGGGCGCCTACGTAGTATTTTTAGAAATCCGGTACAATAAATAGCCATAAAGATATCGTAAGGGTAATTTTGCTAGTATATAAGGATGTATGAAACAATATTCAGACTTACGTTATCATTTTCATCAATCACGTTTACTACCAATTGTGTGTTATTAGATCTCGTTGGATTCCCATTATCTAGTGACAAAAAGATAATATGCATAAAGACATGGTGTCAATTTGTATAAAGTTGTAATTGCATGATACTTTTTAGTTGCGACTACTAATACTAACCAATAGCTCGAATGTTTAAACGGAAGCTTTTAGTCGCTTCAAAGTCCAACGTTTTGATGAGGCTCACTTCTCCAGTGAGACTGTCGATGGAAAAGTGATTTTGATTGTTTCCCCCAATTATGGAATATCTCAATGCAGCATTTACCCCTTCATCGGCATCCGTAGCACTGAAATCGAATGTGATTAATAACAAATACATTCCAAAGGAGTTTTATAGGTGAACATGTTTAAAGTACGAAGTTTTAAAGTAAATGGGAATTATAGGGTGTACCTAACGGTAGCAATAACTGGATAATTTGTTGCATCCAAATTTTCAGGGACAGACACGTTGTAAGATCTTTGCGTCCATTTCGGATCTATAGTACAAACGCAAACATAGTGAATAACAGATTTCTCTAAAATCTGTACTTGTTTATACTCTAAAGTTATGCATATGGTGAATGAAAATGCTTACAGTTATCATTTTCATCCAAAATTTCAATTCGCACAGTCGCCGTGGCCGTTTTCCTCTCAGCTTGACTCTGAGCCAAATCAGTGGCTTGCACAAGCAAAGTGTACTCATCCCTCTTTTCCCTGTCCAAAGTCAATTTGGTGCTTATCACCCCCGAGCTGGATTCAATTCGGAAAGTATCATCAATATCATGCGGGTTCAGAATGGAGTAAAACAATTCCCCGTTTTTATCCGCATCCTGATCTGTGGCACGAACACTCAACACAGTCGATCCAACCGAGAGACCCTCTCGGATTGAAACTGAGTATTGGGATTGCTCAAACAACGGCTCGTGATCATTCGTGTCGAGGACGTTTATCTAAATTCAAAGAATGATTAACGCTGAGTACACATGCTACATATGATGTCCTAAAACCAATAAAATGAATGTTTCCCCAAGCTTCTTTCTACAATTTCAAAGTTAGTCATATCAAACAAACCTGTAGCGTTCCAGTTCCCGTTCTTGGAGGCACCCCCGAGTCAGTTGCAACAATCCTAAAGTAATGAACATCCATTTTCTCCCGGTCCAACTTGCTGGTGGTGCTCACCACACCGGATTTCGTGTCTAACGTGAAAAACTGCTGGGATCGGGAATCCAACAGAGACGTCATGGAATAGGTAATTGGCTGATTCTCCGGGTCTGCGGCTCCTATCGTGGTCACAGTAATCCCGGACGGTTGCTCCTCTGGCACAGCAGCAATGTACAAGGGCTGCTCAAAGAAGGGGGCTTGATTCCTCATCTCCCTCCGGATTCTGTGGATGGGATGATGATCCAAGTTGAGATTACCCGCACCCGGCTGGTGGAGGATCAAATGAACGTTTTGATCCCATGCCATAACTTTCTCGGGCAACAGCCCCCATCCCCTTCCAATTCCACCACCACCTTTGCCCTCAAATTGAGAACAATTGAGACGGAGGATCAGTTGAATGGTTTGGTACACATCGAATAAACACCAATCCCTGAGAAGAACAATGTCGAGGGTGCCCTGTTGAATGGCAAAGGTGTGCTCAAATCCCGGCGAAATTTCCGCCTTGACACCGCACTGCGCACGAACACTCGCCGGTAGGAAGTGGAACACATTGGCAATTTTCTCATTTGTGTGGTGACACCGATTATCCTGCTCTAATGGCAGTGAAACGTAAATGTCGTCTACGGAACGGGAAACATGAACTTCCACATCATCATCAGCAACAACATCACTGATCCCGTTATTATTATTATTAATATTAGTATTCCAGGATGAACTCCCCCGGCTCATTCCCTCCTTGGAATTGAACACCAAAGAAAAAGTTGGACCATCCTTGGATCCCTCTCTACTACTTTCTCTTGGATTTCCCCCAACATTATTATTGGCACGACAGGCTCTTGATCTTTTCAAAATGATTGTGACAGGGAAGGAAATATAATCATAATTGGAAGAGAGACCATCCTCCCCCACCACTTCCACTTCATCGGAGTAATGGTTCGGATTCTTTTGTGAGAGATCCCGTCTCGATAATTTCCGTGCGTCGTAGTCCTCTCCTCCTCCCCCACTCCACTCTCCGTGATCATCTTCGAGGGTGGATGCTGATTGGAATCTCGCAACGATGTCAATATACACTAGAAACGTGGAAGGATACACTCCCGATGTGAACTGGCAGTTGGAAATGGACTTTTTGAACTGTAACAGCCCGTCCTTGTCCAGTTTGACAATTCTATGGACCCAGGGCTGGGTTTTGTGGTGGGAGATTCTATACTGATAGTGGAACCCATCTGGAGAGTCATTTCCATAATGGGCTTCATCCTCTCCGCCGTCATTATGGTGGCGATGATGCTGGCCACTGCTACTGCTACTACGATAGAGGTGGTGACCCTTTTCCACTGAATATACGTCTGGATAATTTCGATTTGATGGAGTGGCTATCGGGACGTGGGCATCAAACAATATCCACCCGGCGGGACGGTCTTGATCACTGATTATAACGAATCCACTGGACAACGAGGCGACACAGAGGAGAACAACAACGGAACACACTGGGAACGACATTAGCACCTGATTACGATTTACTGCTGAGGAGGAGGAGGAGGAATAACATTCATCTCGAGCGCATTTCAGTCTTTGTCTCTTTTTCTTGGGGTGGTGGTGCTGATGAAAATACATTTTCCTGTAGGGAACCATATTATTATTATCTCGCTTTAATTTCATGTAACACTTCTAACTGTTTTTTTAATGGCATTAAGCTCGTCGCGTCGCGTCGTCCGCGCTTTTAACCTAACGCTACTTTTCAAAACTAAAATGAGATTTCCGAGAAATCATTGAAAGGGCTTGCTTATCACTCCGTGACAGTTCACAAACTCGAGCCATTTTGCTGGCAAAAAGGCACACGTCACGTATAATTGAAAATGACAATGACAAAGTGTCAACGGAACAGAGCGGAAGTTTCTTCACAGCAAAAAAAATAGGCAGAGAGGTTCCCTATTTATTCACAAAATTATAAATTTTCTTTTTGCTCACGGCACAATAGAGATTTTTTTTTTCTCTCTCTCCCTTTTCCCCCGATATTATACCTGCTCTGCTCACACTGTCAACAGTACTCCTTCCTGTTTGCTCGAATACAAAAAGGGATGCGAAAATGATTATGATTTAGTTGAGCAAACTCATTTTCTTCTCTGCTGACAGAAAAGCAAGTGTATTTTTATTTTTTCCACAGGTATCACTCACACACACATCTTTTTTCCCATGAGACTCCTTCCTTCCTTTGAGTTACTCACTCTTCATCACTTTTTCTTATTGCTCTTCAGATAGCGTAGAAAGGTGCTACTCGTATGGCAATGCCAATGGGGAGAAATATCTTATATTTTTTCAATGTATTCCGGTAACAAACTATCATATCGTATCATATCACACAAACTAACAACAATATGTGCACTTTTTAATAAATAAATCTCTCCTGAGTCTACTCTATGTGTCTAGTACAGCTATCAGCTATATATAATATATTTTAGCACTTTTGTGCACACTGGTCAAGCCAGGGGATTAAGAAGTAACAGAATATTACTATTATTTTTTGTGCACTTCGTCACTGCCAATGCTCATTGTAATAAAGGATTATAACACTTCAATGACGATGATGCCAACCTGATTCTTATATGCACACATTTATATGCACATAGTATATAGATAGATACCCCACTTGCAGGAATTATTTGCTAGAGAGGACAAACAAGATGCTTTTTGGGTACAATGCTGAAATGCTGCTGAGTTGAGGCTTGACTTCACAGAAAAATCGTGCAATTTTTGTTGCTTGTGAAAAAAATGCCTACCTGGTCTTGTTTTTTTTGCCAGAGGTGGGTATACAGCAGGCGTAGTAATGTGGTGTCTACGGTGAAACGAACGGTGACAGGATGTTCAACAATGGACCACCGAATCTATATACGTGCGAAGTGTTGTGATGCATAATATTAGAGGAGAATAAGAGTAGTGCTCATGCAGCCTTTGCACACATATTCCCCTTTAATGAGTACACAAACCAGTATCAAGGTTTTGGGAATGTTGGCCTGTAAAAAGGAAGAGATGCAGGAGTTCTTTACGTTGATAATGACAATGATGATGATGAGGACGGAGGATGGACTGGCGAAATGAAGATGAAGATCTCTTTCTTTTGCAGACCGAGCAGATCAGAGGATGTTAATGTACCCGTATGTAAAATACGTTAGGAATTGTGACCAAAAACTGAGAGAAGCCAAAAGCGTAGGACGTATTTCATGGGCTTCTGTGCGAGGCGTTTACTGCCACCGCTGGTGCTTCGTTCGTACCCGTTTTTTAAATGAAAATGGATGCACTCACTCCACTATACAACAACAACGCAGGCATTATTTATATTATGCAAGAAGCGACAGAAAACAGGAGCGCTGCTATATATTTTCTCTAGGAGATTATTATGGACAAGGATAGGGAGAGGGAGGAGGAGGATAGGACGACGAAAAGGCAACAAACGTATCAAAATGTTTTAAACCCTGTACACTAGCTGCTGGTCAATAAACCGTGGGAAATGTGCCTGCGGCCTGTTTTTTTGGAGAGGAGAAAACCCTTTTGGTTTTTAGCTTCTTCTCTACCTGTCCTGCTGCTCCTGAGCTGACTCTCCCGTGAAAAAAAAATACTGTTTGGTTGGGTAATAATATTACTACAAGCTTACACCTCGGCTGGCTGAGGTGATACAAGTATCAGTGATGTGTAAAAAAGTTGCTTTCAATAGGAAAAGTAGTCAACGGAAGATTCTTCTTCTCCGCTCCGCTATGCATTATACCCAGAAGAAGTTGGTTTGCTTGCCTTCTTTTTCGAAAGCTGTCATTAGTCAATGTGTACATGTGTGATGTGATGGGGGATAGCATTGGAAGGCAGAGGGGATGTTCAAGATGCACGAGACGAGAGGGTAGTAGTTTTAGATCAGGACTTGACTTTGAAAATGGTAGTGGTGGTGGTGGTGGTGGTGGTGATGGTGGTGGTGGAAGTAGATCTACCTTTTTCGTGTCAATAGACATAAAGGAAACCTCATGAGTATGAGAGACGAGACGACACACAGGTATCACGATCCCGTGGTAGGTATATACTTCTTTAATCGTTATATTATGTACATACGTGAGATGACGGTACCCTCACGTAACGCACTTCACTCACATATTTACTTTTACGGCATCTTCTTGGTTCGTGTGCGGCAGGCAGGTAAGACGGCAAAAAAGGAGCAGCAGCATATGTCGTTTGTCCGTACTACTCGTACTGCATGGTTGAATGCAGCCCTCATTACGTGCTTGTGCTTTGTATGTATTGTGATGACTTATATGATTAACAGTAGTAAACATTATTTTTTTCTATACGGGAAACGGCGAGAGAAGAGCTGTCGGGAGTCAGTCTAACAGCTTTTGATCCTTTTGTCAGCCTCTCGGCTCTGTGCAATGCAGCCAGCCAGCCTTCCCGTAACAACACAAAGCTATCAAAAGACATCATAAACAATTTTTTCCCGTTTGACTCACTCGTTCTCGTCGTGAATTGTTGGATGGAGGAGCGGTGCACAAATCAAAAGACGGGACTCGAATCTACAAAAACTATCAGCAAAAAAATCGGGGTATAAAAAACGAGAAGAAGAAAAAAGGTTTTTTTGGATGAAATAATTTTCTCTGCTACTAAACCAAGAACATATACCGGTATGAATTATGCACACAGGGACCTCTTCCCTTTTGTGCAATACAATAACGTAAAGATGAAGAGGAAAAATCCCTTTCTTCATTTCCTTTTCGTATATTTTCTCATTTACACCTTTCAGAAGCCATTGTGAGGAAATAACGAACATTTTTTTTGGGGGGATTTGGATTAGAGAGGAGAGATGTTAGGTAAACCCAAGATAATTTTCCTCTCATCATTTTCATCATCATCCCCGTCTACCCCGTCATGGTAGTTAGAACATGAAATAGAGGAGCATCTATGAGAAATTGTTTTTTTTCTAACTCCCCTCGAAATCAACTCAAACCCAACAAACCAAGGGAGACCACATTAGCTTAAATGTGTGTGTATGTATATTACATATAATCTTCACAATGTGTATCGATTTCGTCGGTGGAGAAGCACTCAAAAAAGGGAGACGACGATGCGATGTGTGTTATCATCCTGATCACCTTCAGGAAACCCTTATGATGATGCAGTCTGGTCTGGCTTTGTGGTCAGGGTAGATCATAAAAAAATGCATACGTTTCTTTCTCATCCTCCTTGAATCATCCCTGCTCCATCTCTCTCCCTCTCGCAATAGGTGTCTGTCTCCAACTTTACATGTGTATACACAAAAAGCTAAAAAAAATCCCCTAAAATCCTAAATCCCTTCCTTATACATCCATTATTTTGAGCCACAACAACCATCTCTTCTTTTTATCTTCCATCTTTTGGATTCTGGATACATATTGTTTTTGGGTGTTTACGCAAAAGAAGCCATGAAACAACATGAAGCAAGACGAACGAACAACAAGAAGAAAATGAATAGCTGCATGGAACGGTTAGCACCACCCTCCTCCTCACCGACGTAATAACACACCTGAATTATATTTTTCCTTGGGTTCTTTAGGTACGTCGATTAGGGAAGTTTTTCTTGTAAAAGTAATTTCGCTCTGACTGAGGAGAGGAGACCACGACACGATGATATTTTTTTGTCCCCACTACTACGCGACCACAAAAGATGACGAAAATTAAGCACGTAGATGTAGATACCAGTAAAAAGGAAAACTACGCCATAATATTATTACTTTTTTATGTATTATTACACCTGCCCCACGTACGTACCTCAATCCCTTGCTCAAAGACAGCAGTTGTCAAGAGTCTCTGGAAAAGGAAGTGTGTAAGTATAGCCTATAATACCCCATGCAGTACTTCTTTCTTGACTTTTGGTGTGTTTTGCATATTCATGCAAAGAGGCAGAGAATGAGTGAATTGTAGTTAGTAATCATAATGGTCGGCGCGGGGAGGTAAAATGTGGCCAATTCAGAAGGAAACCTGACTTGCATACTTCAAGTGAAAAATCTTTTCTCTCGGTAGGGATATACGATATGTATTATTATAACAAGTGTTATGACCCGGCCGATTGCAATACGATATAGTAATGTTAATGTTATGCAATAATGAAGAGAGTAACATGGATGTTGAAGTTGAATAAGGGAAAAATAGGGAGTAGGTAGTGTAGGAATAGGTAGTAGCCATTTTATAGATGAAACCTGTTTCCCCTCCATACTTCTTCGGCATATCAATTCCGTGGCTTTTTAAAAAACAACTTACTCGGCGAAATGTAATAAAAGTGGGATTGCGTGAGAAGGAGAAAAGAACGAATTAGTTCATGAAATCACAATGTCATCTTGATAACAACAAACGCCTTGGAAAAAAACCTAATGCAGAGTAAAGGGAGAAAAAGAGGGAGAGTCATAGTCAGACAGACGAGTTGGCTGTATCCGGATATGGAATTGTTCAAAAGTATTTCTTGACTACATTCTCGCTGTTGTGTCGTATAATGATAATTATGTCTCCAGTTTCCAGTCTTGTCTCAGCCATTTAAAGCGATTTTTTCCAGCGACAGCGAGAATAATATGCGCGAGTGAGAGTGAACTGAAAATGAGAGGGCAAAGAAGTTTTCTTGCCCTTTTTTGCCTCGTCAACAGTTCCCCGGCAATTTTCAGACTTTTGCCTCTCTTCAACTTGTTATTAACAGAGTTAGCTCGTGAACTCTTCTGACGAAGACTTCTTTGCTGACACTTCTTGAATCCCGCATCCCGCAGGTACAAAAAAAGTTTTTTGGTTTTAGATTTCACATTGCACTTATATTCTAGCGAATGTTTTTTTATTAAAGGGAAATTCCTCAACCAAAAGTCTCACCTGTTATAATAATTCAACCCTTGTGAACTCTTCTGACGAAGACTTCTTCTTTGCTGACACTTCTTGAATCCCGCATCCCGCAGGTACAAAAAAAGTTTTTGGTTTTAGATTTCACATTGCACTTATATACAAGCGAATGTTTTTTATAAAAGGGAAATTCCTCAACCAAAAGTCTCACCTGTTATAATAATTCAACCCTGCAACCACTATCTACCTCCGAGAGAAAGGATGATAAAAGCATTAAAAGATGAAAAAGATTTGTCTATATATCTAAATCTTCCATCTTCGGGAGAATGAATAATATAGTAATGAAAACATACTAAAAATGTTCTATTGCTCCTTACTACGTATATAATAATACTCATTTCGTCTAAATTCCTCTGCGGTGGTGGGCTCCTGTTGTGGGAAATAAATGAAGTGAGTTCAATCCCATAATGAAATTATGCATTCGTGGGAAACGCTCCGTCAACCTGAGAGACAGGGAGCACAGGAGCAAAATCATAATTTTGAGAAATGGCTCCTCGCAATAATTTTCTGCAGTCTCAGCTGAAAACCACCATAGTAGTTTTGCATGAACACCCTCGGTAAAATATCTCATTTTGGTGTGATTACGGGAGATGGATAGCTGCAGTAACGTGTAATGTGCGTCTTCTTTACTTCTTGATCTATGCAAATCATATCTTGTTCAAAGGAGTAAACACATTATAACAGGACAGCAAACATGTCATGAGTGCATGTAATACACAAGCTGGCCGACAAGATCCTGCTACTGCAAACAGAAACCTCCTTACATCACATAATATCTCTCATCTCATAGTAATCATAATCATGCATGCCAACCAACTTCTTTCTAAAGTAATCTAATCATTCATTCAAGTTCCCTATCGTCCATTGATCCTTCCGGCCGACACTTAACATTCATTCTTTTCCCTCTGCTCTGCCTGCCTTCTAGCAAATCCTCTGTACAAAAAAATGTCTATTTGTGTGTGTGTATACATTGTTTTTTGATATTTAATGAGCACGTTGTTCCTTATCACATATTCGTTCCTTTATAATTCCATGCAATCATCGAACCATCATCACGCAATCTACTGTCATCATCATTACTAAATCAGATGGAAAAATGAAAGCTTATGTGCTATCCCCTTAAATGCATATCTTTGACAGAATGAGAGGAAAAATGGGGAATTATGTGTGAAGCAAAGGAACATATTATGTATGAAACAAAGCGCCACAGCGTTTTTCTCAAGTTATTAAATTAGTATATTAAATCCTCTTACATTGCCAGTATATCCATTCCTTTTCAGTCATTCTTCCTTGCAGGGAACGGTTCATGTAGGTGTTTGTCTCCTCGTTATTATGTTAGTCGTTTGGGCTGCAACAGGAAGAAAGTGGGATATTTCTGTACACTTCTTTTACACACGCACAAAATTTCCTTTTCCGTAATAATGATAATGAGGCTATAGGGCTGCTGCTGCTGCTGCTGGCGCACTTTAAGTTTTGTGATTGCGAGGAGTTACGTTGTTGCTGTTGTTGTTTTTTGGAATTCCTTGGCAAGATATTTATTACTGTCCATAGGGATCCTCTCATTCGCGTACTCCCTTATTGTTTTCTAGGTGGTGGGGGCAGAAATATAGGTGCAGTTAGGTTGATAAAATGGAAAAAAATGTTCTCCTTGTACGTGTCAGCCTGTAATAAAATTGTATGGATTTGCCTCGACTACTTACTATACACCACACTCGCTCGCACTATATATCTCGCACAATTACACTTTCAACTTTGTGTATCATGTCGACTGCCATGAATGAGAGAGAAGGTGAGCAATAAAATAAAAAGGAAAAGGAGACGGAGACGACGACGACGAACTGTTTTTTTTTCTACTTTAGGAATCACTAAGCACCACAACGGAACACTACAGCATAGATTATTCTCTCGTTAAACGGGCATAACGAGCACTGTGTGGAGGAGGTGGAGGTAGCACAAGGAGAGAAAATTTTCACATGGAATTACTTGTAAAAATGTGTAAAAAAAACTTGAAGCACACACATTTACACAAATTTTTACATTGTCCGTCATGAAAAAAAACACAACACTGTGTTTAAGGGTTGAACTCGAACTCGACGTGACTGCAAAGACAGAGCAGAGCTTGTAATAAACACTGAAAAGAGGATTAATGTTTGCCGAGGAGAATATAAGAAAACCTTTTGTGTAATAAACCCCGGTTTCCTCACCAATTTCCCATGCAATCACCCTCTTCAATGCAGAACGATGGGCACAGAAAGAATTACGCTCGACTCGCGTCACACTCTTCTCTCGCCGACTACACACAGCCAACTGAGAAAGTGGTTGGGAGATGCCGAGATGTAAAAAGAAAGTCGAGAACGAGAAGCCACTGAGCTGAGGGCTTAGCACACAAGCTCCCCTACAAATATCTGGAGCTCTCTTTACGAGCATATTATGGAGTTGGAGGAGTATGGATGGAGAGACAAATTCATGGAGCCTTCCTTTTCTTACCTTTTCCCTTC
Organism: Dicranocentrus wangi; assembly: GCA_036850665.1. NCBI lineage: Eukaryota > Metazoa > Arthropoda > Collembola > Entomobryomorpha > Entomobryidae > Dicranocentrus > Dicranocentrus wangi. The sequence goes on along the minus strand of JAANSN010001080.1, from coordinate 10,692 downwards.
ATTATACATACAACAAAGTGTGTGTGTGTGCTGGTCTGGGCTTTCAAGATTTGATAATTCTGGGAACAATACACGCCATTTTTTATATTTTGGGTGAAAGTGACAACAGAACAGAGTTGAAGGTTTTGCTTCAGCTTTGTGTCCTGCTTAAGACGGTCAGAGCAACAGTAATCCTGGGTGTGTAGCATTTTCCACCTCGTTTACAATGCCGGATGTCTTGTTGCATAAAACCGTGTCGGTGTAAAAATACCAGGAGGAAAAAAGGGAAAATGTTTAGGGCTTTTTAGAGCCAAAGGTCGTAAAATTCGTAAAAACTCATTTCGTGCTCATTGTGTCTGCCTGCACGCTCTGATCCCTTTAACTTACCTTACATATTATGCGTAATTCACGGTGTAATAGGCACGAGCTACAAACAGAGAGACCAGTCATAGGTTCGTCACATTTTGTCATTACATTTTCACTCGGATACATAATATACGTACGCGTACTACGTACTTACGTATATAGGGAGGGAGGGATATCAATGCCATTCCAGTTCAGGTAGCATGAAACTTCTCAGAATTGGAAAAGTACATCCATATAAAAGGAACATGGACAATCCGTGTATTCAAATGCACACACATACGCAATAGTTAATTGTGCCATGGGTTTTCATGTGGGTGCCCCACTCAAAGGGAAATTTCAGGGAGAGAATTCTTCTCTGCTCTGCTCTCTCCTTCATTTTGCTTTCGCAGCTGAAAACGCCTAAATTATCGATCACAAACATTGAAACTGTATTATTATTTTTGGACATATGGACATGTACATTTGTACATATATACACACATTATTGGAGCAAAACCAGTGGGGTCTGGATAGATTGTTATTGACGAGAAAGAGGATATATAATCACGACGGCGGTGTGTGCATACATGCAACTTTTTAAAAGCAGGGTATCCACCCAGAGTGAGTGAGCATACAAGCTGGAAGCGGAAAAGGCTAGGTCTATTCTCCGATTCTCACTTGATGAGTCATACGCTATATAGTTACATACGATATATACATATAGTAGTACACACATTTGTTTCAACTTGCAATCAAAATCCCTTACCCTAAATCTCGCTATAGGTATTATTACTCGTGCGATATCATGCTCAAAAGTGGATACACTTTTGTATCAAAATATACAGCTGCTTTTCTTAAACTACCCTAAAATTTGTAGGCAATACGAGCATCATGCATATGTATAGATTGCTAAATGTGTTGCTTTGTGCTGTTGTGTTGTACTCGCTGGAAAAGCAAGTGTTCCGAGAGCGTGCATGATGATGTAACATGAGACGTTTCCAAAAGTGCATTTTCACTTTCCCTGATGATGCTCCACTCTGGCTGGATGGGTTTCATTACTTTGTCAGAAGAAAGAAAGATAATGCAGAGTGAAACACAAAATTCATTCTCTTCTTCCTTCGATTAAGCCAATGACGAGGAATGAAAGTTTTGATATCAAAACGGAATGCAATATTGTGAAGTGAAGAGAGCAAGTGCTCATCCAATAACAAAATTTTGCGTCGAGTTTCCCCGGAAAAAATATATTGTGTAATAATACTGAGAACAAAAAAAAGAAGAGGAAAAAAGTCGAATGTGCTCTACTGATAGTTTCTAGCCGAGAATGTGCCAGCTTGCATGCTTTACTTTTTTTCCTCTCTAGAACGGAATGCACAATGAGAGCTTATGGTTTTGATAGTGGAGCAACATGAAACCTCACTTTTCTGCCTTTCGAGAGACACACAACGGGTGAGGGTGGAAGGGGAGGTTTTCCTTAGAGAAGAAATTACTCCCTTGCTGGTAATATGCATGTACCAGCATGAAAATATGCACACAAATGCGTGTGGAAGTGTGCGGGAGAAGAGTAGGGAAAAAACTGGAAAGCAAGGATACGGTTCGGCTTGTTGTTATAAGGTTCCAGTTCCACGAGATGAAAAAGGAAGGAAAAGCTCTCTACTCCTACTCTCTACTTGTACCAACCAACTCACCCTTCTCCACTTTATTCTCTCTTCTCCACCACCACCACCACGCTTCCCACATTTTGGAGGCGATATGGAAGAAGGAACAACCCTCAGAGAGACATTTTACAAGATGATTTGACTACATCTTTGATACTTCAGTTTTGACTATGATGGATAGCGTATATAAAAAGTGGATAGAAGTTGGCGGTGTTTCCAATTCCAGCTCACAAGCCCACTTTGAGAGCTGCCTACTGCCACCCTCACTTTTCTGAACAAATTTTTGGGATTTTATAAGAACACATTAGGGTACAGAGTAAGGAGAAGCGTACTGTCTGTAATTCATAAAAGGACATTGTTAGCATCGTTCCTAGTTCCTAGTCATCCCCTTCTTCTTTCTTGTTACGCGTTTTTATTATTATTATGGAGTACATAAGGGAGGAAAAAAGAAAGTAGAGAGGGAAAGATACACACAATGCGTGTGGATGGATCTCCTCCATTGAACCAACTTCTTTACTTTTTGTGACAAGAGAGTTAGGGAAAGAAAAGGTATGAAGTATATAAAACCGAATTTCCGGAGATTTTGTGAAATGCGATTATAGTGGAGAGGACGGAAGTGGTGAAGTTGTATGAAAGTAAAGTAGGGAAAGGGATGTTTTTCTAGGCATGGGGGCTCTCTCTCTCTGAAGGCTATATTATTTTGATGTGGAAAATATACTATTTGTATAAAAAGAAAAGGATGAAGTCGGGTTGGGTTGAGCTGACATCCATTCCATCAGTTCACCATTTTTTTCTATTTCGTTTTCACTATGCGACATTCGCCCATGCCATGCGGGGGTCTGTCTGCCACCCTATTTTCGCTCCATTTTGTTCCCGAATATTACATGCAATTTCAATTGAGGACGGACTGTAAAATTAAGTAAACTGAATGCATGAATGATTTAGCTGTTTGAGTGTACCGTGTAGAATTGGTTGTTCGGAGGGAGACGACGTCGACGACGACGACGAGACGAGATAGCGATTCCCTTTTTCCTAAACAAACACGTGCCTTTATCCTTCCCGATTAGGAACGCGTCGTCGTTTATATAAAGAATACAACAACTAATGCATATGCATCGGGGTAAAGATATAAAATAATATAAAATGCTGAATACGTATTCATTAGACAATTTGCTCGAATAAAGTACACAAAAAATATATAGCAAATTGAAAATTGTGAAAAGCTTCGTACTTTACTTTACTTTGGAACAAATCAGAGCCGTCCATTACGACAAAGCCAGTGGGGCATGCATGTTCGTTTCGTTCGGGGATTTTGTGTGGGCCCTATTCATCTACGGAAAATGAACGAGTTTCCATTGGCTAAAATCTTATAATCAAATTTTAAAGTTATGAATAATGGATGACTCACGTAGATTTAATCTGTCAGTGTATTTCATTAAGGTGATTTAGAGAAAAACATTTTCAACATGTGCGGTGCATTAAACATATATAGTACTTTTATGCTACTGCTGCCTCCCATTTTACAGGAAATTTCACTATTTATGTGGCGTGTTGAGGATTATGCGTACAAAACGCATTAGTCCCGAAGGAATCCATTTTCTGTAATTTAGTTTTAAAAGCGACTAAAAAAGTTACCCACCACCAGCACCACCGAATGAATACAGCACACGATGAACGCATAACGCAAACTTGACAATGAAAGATGACTGTGATTTTTATTTGATTTTAATCAGACGGGTTGGTTGGGTGTGGGGTACTCCAAGACGGGAATAAGCTACGCTGGAGCTGGTGTGGATGTGGATAGAGTTTCTCCGGTTGTTTTCCCGGATTTCCTGGTTTCGTTTGTCAAGGGTGCGACATTTGGGAAAGAGATTTTGACCGTGTTATTTATACCGCCGCGTGACATGGAATATGAAATACTTGTTAATCTTAATTACCGAAATGTATAATAAATTGCCAAGCTTCAAAAATAAGATCTCTCAAGATATGAATGTTATCGAGATCACATGTATTCTACGTAATCCAGCATTTTATGTAATTTGCTTCCAGAGAATGTTAAAAAGTTAGCTTCTAGTTTTAAGGCATCATGAAGGAACTTTTGGCCATCTTCTGTGAGACTTGAAAGTCTCAATGAACAAAGGCGAAATCCCGTCTTGTATTTGATATAGCAGGTACAGATTAAAAACGGGAGCGTTGAGTGTGGTTCTGTTGAAGTATGTAAGCAACTCTACATTGGAAAGCGTTACTTAAATTTTTAATTCCGTAGTATGCATAAATATTTTAAACACAACTCTGCAATGTAATTATGCACAACGAAACAAAGACATTTATAATTGCATATCGTGTAGTTTATTCCCTTTCCACCAGCTTCTACTAGATGGCAAGGAGAGTAGTTTTATGAACTTTACTGGCAAAAGCACCCAAAAAATCCATCTGTTCTTGTTACCAACTGGTATCTGAGCTCTGAAGCTTTTGTGGAGGTGGAATGCAAAAAGCACACAGTAAACTCCAACTACCTATGTATATACATACGCACACACTCTCATGCTATATCACATTGAAAAGTATATATATTATGCACATTGCAATCAACATCTCTTTTTCCTGTGACTCTTACGTGCTCTCTGTGTGCAGTGAGTGAGCTCATGCACTGCATACATACTCGTCTTGACTATAGCAAATATGATGCAAATATGTTCACTTTTATATAAAGAATTTTTTTGCAGCAGCAGGTAAATGGAAGAGGTTTAATACAGAAACTCAACTCGACTCACAACTCACTCTCCGCTATCCACATTTTTAAAGCATGGCTTTTACATCAGAGAGTGAGTGAACCTTAGCAAAGGAAAACGATGTGAGCATCATATGCACAAAGACTGGCGTTCAAAATGTTTTTTGTGACTCAACTAACCAACATCGCGTGTAGGTATTTAACATTCAGTTCTGCATTGTCCTTCAGCCCTTCCACGTAAAGTTGTACATCCACCCAACAACATTACATTATGCATAAGCAAAGGAGCTCTGAACAAGACCAGATGATATCACATGTCGTCGTCTGTCTACTACCTACGCTCTGCCTCTGGATACTCTGCTCACATTGGCCAGAAAATCTCATACGGATTTTATACACATTGGAATTTCTCACCCCCTCTAGCTTCATTTACGGCATGATGAAATGAAATCCATGTATATATATATTCTTATGGCTATTGGATATATAATATTCCTTCCTTCTTTTGCCATCCACGTAGTCTCCCGTCCATAATGTAAAATGTACTCGTCCAACAACACATCCAATGTCCCACACCACACACTGCATTTTGCTTGCCATTTATATATATTACTCTTGTTCTTGTTGCATGTTTTTATTATACCCCAACACAAGCAAGGACTAGTCGAATATATATATATATACAGCTGTAATATTGCATGCTAAAACTACATGAATTAAAGCCTGTCTATAAAAACGGGCTCATAATGTAAAGTGAGGAAATAAACAAAGTGTACAAAAACAAAGCATTTTTCAATACAGGACTTAACTGGCTTGCTTGGATACTTTAGAAAAACAGTCTGCCAGCATTTAGCATTACAGTCCATTTTGTTGTACACCCTAAGAGACTCGGTTCTCTTCTCTCTCCTCACAGAGTTTTGTGCATAAAGCAAGCAAAGTGCACACACACACAAGCGTACATACATTGTACGCTAGCTAGGACAGCTATTCCTAAAACACCTTGCTTTTGTCGAGGTTACAACATTTTCTGCAGCTCTACACATTTCATATTATTACTCATTCTATATACCAACTTTTTTTCTTCTCTTCATCTCGCCTGCTCGCACAGTTATTCCAACGAAAAGAATAGTAATTTCTGGCTGAAACGGCTGAACTATTGCAAATAAAAAAAGCAAGTACAAAAATTATTATTACAATTACTACACACAGAGGAAACCGTAAAGCCAGTGAGCTTTTCGAAGGAAAACTTCTTGAAGAAAAATACATCATTTCATTTCATTTCTTGTTCATTTGAAGTGGACCATTTCTTGGGAAAAGAGGAACCCGCAAGGAGCTAAAAAAGACTATATTGAGAGGAGATAGGTAAGTCAAAGATTAATCAAATCCATACGGGTTTTTCTTATTGGTCATATTTATTTTGAGAATTTGTGTGTGTGTGTGTGTGTACAAAAACAACATAAGATACAGATTATAAAGCAGGATAACACAAGCAAAGTCAACGAATCGCACATCACATCTCAACAATTTTTATCTTTTGCTTGGTAAATATACCTATATACATCGTTTTAGTTTCAAGATTGGTTGGTGGATATTATTGGCACAGGTTTGAACTGTGCACACGGAGTGCATGAAAAAAAAATCATTTATATTTTTGTAGTTTTTTGTGCAAAAGGATTTGTGCATTATGGTTCTTTGAAACGTTGTGATACATTTAATACGTGGTATAATATCACGCTAATGGTATAAACGTACTAAAAGTGTTTTTCAGTTTGTGGCTCGTTCGTTTCGTTCATAATATCGTGTTAGTTGTTGGAAGTAATAGGGATTGGATGACTGAACCGTATTTTTTCACCAAGTTTTTGGCATCATCATCATCCCAATGCAATGTACCAATCGGCAATCTCATGACTATCTTTTCTGCGAAGTAGCAGTGTGTGCACAGGGGGCATAATATAAGATACGACGACGTGAGATGCAAATCAACAGCATTCATACGTAAAAAAGCAATCGACATGTCCCATGATGCCTACTACTTCGTTCGTGTATTTTAAATGAACATGCACAAACAAAACGCACGGCTAGCGCAAGGAGTTGAGCAAACTTCCTACAAAAATCTTAAACAGTTTGTTTGCTCAAGCATCCCAAAGTTACAACAAAATTATTGAGTCAGTTCAACTTTTGTCTTTGTTTTTGCGCGCATCCAGCACAAAATATACAATATATCTATAAATCCTACCCTACGCTTTAGACAAGGAAAGGATTGTTTGTCGTGTTTTGAAACTTGTTTTCGTGTGCAATTGTGTTGTTGTTGTTATTCATAAATAGCTGGGATTGATGGGATTGAGGTGCTAGTAAGTTTTCCTGAAGACGTAGTCTCCTCATCTGATACGTATATACCTAGTCAGCAAGCAATAATTGGTTAGTCTCGTAGTCTCGCCTAATAATTAGCGGAACTGAGAATTGATTAAAAAAATGATCATTAACAAGAAGAAGTGGCATTAGAGAGGCCAAGGCCTTTTGGTTGGGTTAACTTGAACTTGAAAAAAATGGGTCCTTCCCTAGGAAGAGTCCTTTACGACCAAGCAATATATATAGCAGCATCAGCACTGTGCAGGGGTACAACTGTGCTGATTGCGAGGATACCCTTAAAGGAGGTGTGCATATCATTCCAGTGTAGCGAAAAAGTACACATGTAGCTCTGAGGAGAGGAGGATGATGCTCTGTCATATGAACTAGTGGTACATGGAGTCAACGCAAAGAATGAGGGGAAATGGGTAGTATATATATACATACATGCATTTTGTACCTTATCGATTCATATCAGTTCAGAATACATCCATTGTGAACTGCTCACGTTCAGGGACCCTGCACAACAGCACCATCACTATGAACGGTATAAAAAAGTACTTTGCAGAGTAGGCTCTTCACTTCTTGGTATTACATTCTCCTCCTTTATGAAATCCGTATATATGCCTAACAAAAGTTGGTATATAACTCACTCAGAGTTATACATTATATTCCTAGGGTGTTTTTCAGCAGACGAAGCAGTAGCTAGCAGACCTTGTCATCTGCTCTGCTCCTTCTTTTATAATATTCTTTTTGTTGTACTCTAGAGAGAGAGAGAGAGAGTAGCAAAATGGCTAAAGCTGCTGCAGCGTCGTCACAGCAGTAGTCACATTATCCTGTTCTCATCAGCATCATCAACAGTATTTTTTTGTAGTTTGCTTCGCACTTTTCCTTACAAACTTTGTTTGTGGGATGGTGGTGCAATATTGAAAGTGATTGTGTGATTAAGGAAGAAAGTTTCTCTTGGTCTTGTGATTAAAAAATAGAAGTGAGGAGAAAAATAATGGCCTTTGTGGGAAGGGAGAACTGAGTTTCCCGAAAGGAGTGGAAGGCAAGGCAAGGCAGCTGAAGCTGAGGAGAAGTGAGTGAGGACAGGAAAAAAGAGAAAATTAGCGATTCAAGGAGTGCAAATATTTGCATACGAGATAAACTCATCATTTGTATTGGACAGAGAGCTTCCGTGTGTGTGTTCATTTTGGAGAGTTGTATCTAGTTTATTTGCTGTTTTGGTGAGTTCCCCATATATTTTGCAACATTATTCATCTCTATCATATCATATCTACCTAGGTGTAGTTTGCTCTTTTCGAGATTTACGACGATTTATCTCGTACTCAACCTCAGTCGTTTTTGAGGTAAAATCGCTTTCTTTAAAAGTGATCAGTCGGTATGCCACAATATGGCTTGCTGGGGATTTGCAATAATAATTGTCGCCACTGTAGTTTAGAGATTTGATTACGCGATAAATTGTGGAAGCTCTTATTGCATTTTTATACCTTTCTTTGCAAGTATTAAAGCAAAGCTAAANGTTTCACTTTTAAATAGGCAAGATGGACAAATGTTCACTCTTGTTATATGTATGCTCGCTGATTAAAGCAAAGCTAAAGACGATGCGTAGTGAATGATTTAATAATGGTAGGCCAAGGATACGCACATATGTCGTGCACTGTAAGATATGGCTTAGCTTGAACTTAAGAAGGTGCAATCAGGGCTCGCATCGCATGATTGACAGAAGTGCATTTTATCGAGAGATTACGCTACCAGTGGAAATTAGAGTTGCACGCAATACTATTGTTAGTAATCTCAATCTCACACAGAATCTAACAATGTTAATCAACCATGCCCCAGCTAAATAAAGACAAAGAGGCACATAAAAATAAAAGGGTAATTAAATGTGTATTTGTAATAATCCAAACCAAATGCCAATTGTGAATTGCCATTTACAGTTCAGTTGATGTAATAGGTTATGGGCTATAAACTTCAACCTTCACTCTGCAGACGTAAACATATATATACAGAGAGGGAAGGATATATTAAATATTATTATACTGTGCTCAAAGGCAAATTGTACTTTGGTTTGCTCCCTACATATTAAATCAGTAAGTAGCACAGGATCAAGCAAATTTTACGTTCTCTACTCTTTACTTAAACTAATCGCAGCAGCAAGACGTTTTTGGTACAAAAATATTCCACACAACTTTGAAAGAAAAAAAAATTGTGAGTGCACTGCAATCCCAGTCCCAGTAGCACTTTTTTCATAACATTTTTAGCACGATCATCATGATCGCTTACAAGCGTGACACAAAACTCAGAACAGAGCAGAGTGTGGTCGCGCTGCGCTCATGATAATAAATTTGAGAGTTTACACTATTATTCTGACCCAAAAGTTTGAGTCGTCGCTTCTGTGTGGAAAAAAATAAGCGCAAGATATTTAGGCTAAGTTTTAATGGAAGTTTAATATAATATTTGAGAAAAAGGAGCAGTGCCATGCATGGCAGTGATACACACAGAGTGTATGATGAGGGGGATCACGCACATCAAACTACGTATTTATTAGGTCTATACGGTGGTTATGCTATGGTTTAGAAAATATATTATTGCGTTTAGTGTTTAGTGTGTGCATTTTAGTGTGCAATGTGGTGATAGGTTGTAATTTTGAATGCACACAGAGCTACAAACTACGTACAATCTTCATTTAACTGTTTCTCTCTGATTATAGGGATATTATATTCCCAGTTGCCTCTAGTTTGTATGTATTATATATGTGCATTTGTCAGTGTGTGAGCTGCTGTGAAGCTCTTTTGCAGACTCGCGTAGTATTGAATTGGATTTTATACACACACATTTTCTGTTTTCAGTCCAAGTTTTCTTGCATCGCATATCGCGTACTTGTTTGTAAGTATTACTTTACTTCTATTTTCTGCATGGGAATTTCTGATTTAGTAATAAACAGGCCAAATCCTATCTTGTTTTTACACTTTCATCACCTCCTCCTCCGTTGTATAATAATAGTGTGAGACAGGATTAGGTTTAGACTATAACTAGACTGAAATTATATGAGCGTAATTGGCGATCCTTATATATACGAAAATAGGTATTTCATATTTAGAATTGTTTACATATCCATGGCTGGCCTGCTATCATATTGGTTTTAACTAAATCCAGGTGGGATGTACAACGGACGGACACAGTTGTACGCAGATTTAGAAAAATACAGTGATTTATTACTGTACATACCACGTTCGTTCGTGTGCTGCTGGCTGATGAGCTCAAAATTGAAACACGTTCCCGAGCGCACAAAATTCTGTGTATGTCTAACAAGCATAAATAGTTGGTTCCGTCCGTTCCACAATATAACATATACATCCAAAATTAGGCAATAGGCAAACAAATTGTGTGCATCCTCACTCTGATTCTAAATGACCTACCTGAATTATGAGGGTTTTGTAGTATTTATTTAATGGCGTGTATGAAGCCATTAGGATATTTAGTTGTAGTAGAACTTGGAGCCGGATGCATTTAGGTATATCGAAAAGAGTTTATATTATTTCCGATATATTATGCAGGAGGACTACATAAATAAAAATGTAGGCCTACTACATTATGGTTAGTACAGAAATATAGGAGAGATAGAGACCT
>JAANSN010001079.1:0-39084 GCA_036850665.1 Dicranocentrus wangi | reverse complement strand
GAGGAGGTGAGAAAATACGTTATGGACAACAAAACGAGTTGTGCTCCAACGTCAAAAAACTTGTGAATTTGTTGAGCTAAGCTGAAGCCTAGAAAAAGCGGCTGGTGATAAGACGCCGTACAGCCATAGCTGACGTGATTCACTCACTCGCTGACAATGAAAATGAAAGGGCAACCGCAGAATAGCGTATAGTCGTTTTTGAGGCTTTTTTTTTAGTTTGAGTCTCGTAATTGACATACGTCCTTGGACTCGTGGGTATTATATATGCTGCACACAGCCACCACCACTGCTGCATTTTCTGCACACACGGTCTCGTTTAAACAATCGTATTATGTGAGAGAGCTCCCATATAATAGTATCCTAAAGATTAGGCTCGACTCTTGTAGGCACATGTAATCTTCAGAGAACAACCTTTTTAATCGAGACACAACTCGTTTTTTGAACCTCAACAAAAGACATTATTTTATATCCTAAAAAGACAGCAGCCCTGCCTTTTTCAATCGATCGTCGACACGCCGTGTGAAAAGACAATAATTTTTATATATTTTTTCGCAATTACAGAGATACGCTGCCGACCATTGAGAAATGCACTGCAGCAGCAGTGTCGACGACGAGTTGGTTGTTTGATCACTTCACTCGTCTATCAATCAACTACTACTTTTATATATATTCTTATCCTGATGATGAGGTTTTCATTTGACAGGGAATCTCAAACTTGCAAAGGTTATTCAAGGTGTGTGTTGCGTTGTTTTTTTATGATAAATCAGGTACACTGCACATGCACAGTTTTCTGACGTAAAAATTATTATTAATTCTTGTTATGCCCAAGGGGTGATGTTAGTGAACCACTAAAACAATTCATGTTTATGGGTTCTCGTAATAATAAGTAAGCAATAACGCCACCCGATACACAACACACTCGACTCAACAATGATGAAGGGCTGTGGAGCGAGGAGTGGAGCTATCGCTAGCTGTTCCTTGTTGTACGCAAACTTAAATTGCTAGTAAAAAAAATTAAATATTTTGTCCGCGTATGGATAATTCAACAGCGCCTAAAGTGTGTACACACGGCTTTATCCTGAGAGTGAGCGAGTGAATAAGTTGGTGGGGACATCCTCCCATTGTCATCTAGTCATAGTCAGGGCCCAATGATAATGGTATCTCGCAGCGATGATGTTAACGTGAGCTCCCATTTAACCATATTTTTTTTACCTTCATGGAGGATCTCATGCAAACATGTCAGGTGCCTTGTTCAAACTCAACAATATGTAGCCCATGAGGGATTACATTTTTTATTATTTGACGGAAGATAAATGACGATAGTTGACCAGGCCCATGTCAAAGGTGGCAGTGAATTTTGCCTGCGTGCCCAGCCACTTTGGAATTGTTTGTTGTTTGGGATGATCCATCGTGATCTCAAGAATATATGCTCAGATATGATAACATTCGATGATAAAGAGGCAGGCACTAATTGCGTGATCTTGACTTTGGAAAAAAATTATGCTTGATTCATTAGTGGCATGTGAGGAATTTGGAGAAAAACTGGAATCAAACGAGTGTAGATGAGTGTCAGGTAATCAAGCAAGAATTTTAGATACGCTGCTTCCCCTCAAAACTTGTCATTAAAGTCTGGCATGTGCGATTTTCATGGGGCTTCAACCAAACAACACAAAATATATCCTTTAACCAAAATTCCTTGAAACGAAATATGTTAATGATTGATCCACCTGCAAAACACATAATAGTTTTATATTTTTTGTGTATTTTTAATACAACCTGTTAGTGTGTCAAACCAAAGAGACCTGAAATCTTGAGGAATTGGCATCGAGTAATAAAAAATACATGTATATATCGCTTGACGATTATTCTTTTCGATTTCTTCAAAACGTAATTGACAGGCTTCTTTTCTTACTTTCGTGGACGTAATGTGGTAATGGGATTCTTAAAAAACATTTGCATAAAAGAGAATGCGGAACTTTTTTACGATCTAAGAAAGAAGAAATTTGTATTTTTTTCATCGTGTGGTTGACCATACGATATTGTTTGCATCATTTCTCATATAGCTCAGCGTATAGAAAACCAGCATTCATTCACACTTGATACATTATTACACACACGGGCTTTGAGAAGAATATAATGGGTACACTTGCATCCTTTTTAAGATTTTTCGCTTGCAATACGTGTGTATATACCCAATCGTTGTCGTTTTGTGGCTAATGTGTGTGCATTTCTTCGGTTTGGATAGAGACTAGACCAACCAAACCAAGCAGCAGCAGCAAACCCCTGTCTTGCCGTTTATTATCTTACAAAATCCTTGATCATCACGTTCATGGACTTATATTGCCAAAAGAAGCACGAATGCGATGCGATGTGGTATAGGTACATATCCACTCTGCCTTGCTTCGTCATCATCGTCCTTCTCCGTGGGCACTTTTGCATTATGCTGGCTTCAAAAATATCAACGGAATATCAAATCTTTTTATATATTTTTTCTGGTCCTATTCAGGAAAAAAAATATATTATTAGGCTTTTTCTCCTTACTTTTCAATCTCATACAATAGGGGACAGATAGGAATTTAATGATGACAAAAATACATAGTCACGATGTTTATTAATATGAGTGCTCAGCAAAATCATCATCATTTCGTTTTCCCCCATTCCGCATTCTAGGCATAATAATGTCCCACGAGAGAATCTTCAATTATGCGAGCAAAAGAGGGTTTGGCAAACAAAATAACGATAATTTGTACTAAAGTTTGCATTTGATGCTTATCGGCAATTACAGAAAAATGGACGTAAAGAGCGTAAGAGGACAAGAAGCATGAGAAACAAGAGGAGCGTATAAATAAAATCTAAACTCTGTCGAATTTCCTCACTGAAGAGAAGGTCAAAGGTGTTTAAATATAGTTTCTCTCTACTTAATCGACAGATGCGCTCACAAAAAAAGAACGAATTGAGGAAATCATGAAAAGCCCATCATGGGGAACTGGGTTCTTTTTTTCTATTTCTAAATATCACATCAGGTCTTGAAATTTTTTTTATTAAATATAACACATATATATACAATGACTAGTAAAACTTTTGTAGCACAATAATAATAATAATGTTTTCATGATATTGACAGGTAAAATGGCTAAAATATTGGATATATATTTTTTATATATGATAATAGTAGCAATGATTATATGTTATAAATAACGTTACAAATATTATTTTTTTATCGTTCATACATCACATATGTGTCCACATAAGAAACACCACAAGAAAATGATAGCTTTTTTTTAAATATTATTATAACACACAAGTGTATTCACTTGATGTACTGGTTTTTCTTTTTTCGATTTGGTTGACGCATATCACTCTCTTTTATAACCACCATTCATGACTTATTATACGATTTTTGGACATTGAAGAAGAACAAGTGAACGCGAGGATGACGATAATATTGTATATATCGCAATCCTCGGTGAACGCTACGGTCTACGGAAACAGTCTACTGAAATCAATGCGAAAAAAATGATGGAATTTATAATCTGTAAAAAGAAACCTGATCGACCGACACGATGCATATATATTTAGAGAATTATTACGACTGACAGAATGTCTTAAACAGAATGTGGGTACACACACTTGATAATAATTAGAAATCTATTATCAATACGTTTGAATATATAGCCATCGCCAACTCTTGAATGTCCTTGAGTTTGCGTGTGATACTCTAGCTAGCTAGATACTCTTTTGCTTGTTCAACGAAGAAGATGAGAAAAATCCTGCTCTCTCGGGATGTCATCATTTACGCTTGTATCCGGCGTGTCCAAGGAAGGTGCGACACGGGACAAATCCCGCATCGCACCTACCTTGGCCGTGTCATTTTAAATTTGTTGATTTTTTAAATTTTTTTTTCTAAAAACTTGTTGTCGTACATTCAGTAAACAATAAAAGTTTAAAATTATTAATTTTTTCGATTTTTTTTTCGTTCCTTTCATTGTATATATATATATGTTTTTGTTGATATATAGTAATTTTTTGTGTAACGCGAGTGTATGGGTTTTTGTTTTTAAGGCTGTGTGCGAGAAGGAGGAGGCTGTTGTGTCGTCGTCGTCGTCATAATCGTACTTGTCGAGCTTGTTGTGGGAAGAAATGCTTTGTTTGAAAGTGTTGCTGAGGTAGGCACACTCTTCGAATGAGGCAAATTGTGCGATTGCTGCGGAGATCCGGTGACGCTTGTTGACACATTTGCTGCAGACTCGGGGTGCAGGAGATGCTTCGAATGGGCTTCTGCATAATACGATACTAATGATTGATTAATTACTTGTGGAAGGGTCTCCAACTGCTCGTGGATCACTGCCATCTTCCCTTCGATCGCCGCCAGCCTGTCGTCCACTTGATCTTGCCGGCCTGCCAAGTCTGACACGATCTCGTACACCGTGCTCTGCGTCTATACACAAATACAACAATACACAATGCTCATCATCAATATACTAGCTAGTCCCAATGTATAGTCCCTTGAAGATCAAAAAGAGAGGAAATTGTTGCACATATATGCTTCTTGTGTAATCAAACTAATAATAACCCAATCTCCTGGGGTTCTCTTTTCAATTATCCTTGACGCGCTGCTTACGCGCTCGTATCAACATTGATATAATACCACCACCACCACATTAGTATATCCGTTACATACACCAAGTTGTGCAACATGTTCATTATTACTACTACTGGCTTCAAGAAAAACTACTTTTGAAGAAGAAGATGATTATTGTTATTACGCGCAAGTAAGACCAGTGAGGTCCTGCTCAGTCTAACTCATATAGACTGATAGCGATAGCCCTATGCCTTCATCCATGAGTCTAACTATAAGACTGCATAATTAGCCCAACTTGAAATGTAAAGTGTGTAATTTAAAGTTGATACGGTAATGATACCCCGTGGCGTGCTCTTTCTTCTTCTTTACATTTACATGTCGGTTAGCCTAGCCTCATCATCGCCTAGTGTCGCAATCCTCTTCTTTTTTTTTTTTTTAAATATCCCCACATCGACCCCTTCCCCCAATGACAAAAAGGACTAATCAATTACACTTGGCGCAGCAGCTATTATAATTGCTATCCTCTGAACTAACCTTGGCCATATCAGTGATTGTGTTGGCATTGTCCATTAATTTCCTCTGGTCCATCTTTACTTTCCTTAACCTGCAAAAAGGAGCACAAGCAATTTAGCAGATTGCTATCTATATCTTGAGAGAGGGGGAAAAATGTCGTGTGCGAATTCTTCAAGGTAGTCAAACAAAACTTACGCGTAAATAGCTAGAAGGAACTTTCTCTGATGTGCCCGGACCCTTGAGGCATTGACCCTTTTCACCAGTTTCGTATGTTTGTAGATCAACCATGTTTCTCGCAACACGTTAGCCGCTGCATTCTTCAGCTGTGGTCGCGATTTTTTTAGAAGAGAAAACAAGGTGTGTCACAATGCCCAGTAAACATTTATAATAGCACCCAAACTAAAAACTTTATTTAGCGATACCATCTAATTTGAAGTAGGTTTAAAAGATAAGGTGAACTCACTCTCCTGTCTAACTGCTTTTCCATCATAATGATATGAACTCTTTTTTCCGCTGGGCTCATGGTTAGCTTGGGTAGCAACACTGCCACCACCAAAGCCATTGTCCCATTACCCTGTATATTTTTTTGTCAATGTAATCATCACCGCCACCTCAAGAATACTCTTGAGATAATAATCCCCGCCACCTCAAGAATACCCTTTAGTGGGCAATGATATATAATTTGGGTGGCTTTTGGACAGTAAAATATAAAAAAAAAGTTGCTCAATTTTTATCTCATTATCATCGGTCAGTGTTAGAATCCGGGTCTAGTCGCCCCAAACAATCCAAAAAAAAAAACTACTCACACGGCACACCATGAGCACGCAGCAGAAAACGAGTAAAAATGCAGAGAGAGAAAAGAGGAAGTGAATGAAAGTAAAAAAAAAGAAGTAGAGAAAATTATAGAAAGCCTACCCGCTTTGTTAGTTGCGTATCCATCATGAAATTGTGAACATGTTTTTCAGCCCGTGTAAGTTCCAATTTTCTCGACACGACAGCGACAAGGAGAGCCGTACATCCAGCTCCCTGCTCCACACAGACAACACGCAGGAGAAATATAATAACACACGTACAAAATTAGAACATATTAGGTATGCATTATTAGAGGAAGAAGAAAGAGTTTACGTTTACGTCCACAATCAAGTTTGTGTGATCAACAACAACAATAAACAACAATGGCAAATACTCTCCACTGGAGTTATAACCTGCTAAATATATAAGTATTTGTTTCTGCTGTGGTTAATACGATACACTACTACGAACTATATATAGTTCAGCTGCGTATGCATTCAATAGGCTATGGTTTTAAACTACAAGAGTTATGCGTCATTGTAATAAGATCGTGACGTGTGTGTCAGTGTTATAACAAGTCATATCTAAAGAGAAAACTCATCGATACAGAGAATTATTAGTAGTCAAAAGGTAGTATATAGGTATCAAATCGTACAGGTAGGTACATGATAATAATAATAATTTATAAAGTTTTAGCATTCAAGATCAAACATGGTTTGTTTGGTAGTTTGAATAGAGTCGAGATTTTGTAAATTGCGGTGTGAGAGAGCAATCTGAAAAGTTGTTGTCTTAAATGTTTTACCATGATGCCGGTCGTGACTGCGATTCCCCTTCCACAGTATGTATTCGGCACGATATCTCCGTAACCAACGCTCAAAAAAGTTATTGCTATAAGCCACATGGAATTTAGGATGTTGGCGTGTTCCACGTCGTGGTATCTACACACAGTCGACAATTAGCCATACACAAAGATTTATCAAAATATATATCACATTTATCATCACATTTTAGCATCTTTCGATAAGTATTCCGTTTCATTCCTCCCACTATCATCTTCTTTCCCAAAATATGTGCAAAAAAGAATTAACAAAAAGTAATTAGAATGCTCTGCTCTCTGCTGCTGCTTTGAAAGAATTGACAAAAGAACACGCTTCCACTCTGGATTATCATCATCATCATCATCACACATGTTAGCACTCAGCGGTACAGTTAGTTACTCACAACAAAACGGCAGAGTTATATATATTCAGCAATTATTATTGGCAAAAAATCTGTTTGAAAACATTATCAACTCTCTTGACTTAAGCAATGCATGATTATGCAGAGTCTTGTTTTAAAAAATATGTGTAAAAGTCGTAAAGAAGAGTGCTCAATAAGAGGAAGAAATGCAAAAAAGAGTATATATTGATATTTTTTTTCGTTTATATTTAGCTCAAGTCCAGTTTGGCCGTGTTTATGCAGCAAGAATATAATGTAGTTTAGGATGATTTGCTTGATTTGCAGAAGAGAAAACAAGAGCTATTATATAGTTTATATAAACAGAACAGAAAGTATATATATGAGTGAGAAAAAACAGTTGGCCATTCAGAGAATATATAAACGTGTGACTAATCAACAAGTTAATTAACGTGTGATTAATTAGATTATTATATATATGAGGAAAAGATTGATATACATTCAAAACTTGCTTATATTTATAAAAAGTGTGTGGGTTTATATATACAATACAAAAAATTAGTACGTTTTCACTACATCATTAACCATAATTTTTGCTTTTCAATTTCAAAACTCAACTTATTCAACGGATAATCAAGTGAGTCATTACGGCTATAAAATTACATTCTCCCTGCAATTTTTTTTTTCAGTTTTTTTCAAATTGCAATCAGTCATGAGCTGGTAGATAGGTCAGAGTTTTTGATTTGATTATGGACGGCGATTCATTCTTGAACACAATAATATGATTATATATATTTTGTCAGGTGAATTACAAAAAAGGCACGTCGATAATAGATCGATACGAACAAAAGAAAAAAATAAATTCGCTGTAAAAACCGTTATTTTTTTGGCAAATAACATACCATTTATACACGTAAATGTCATAAAAGTCAAAGTTGTGTATGTGCACACGCAGAAGAAGGTCTCTCGTGTAGTCTCCATTACCCCTACATTGTTATTTTCTTCGCAGAGAACCAATGTGCAATCAAGGAAAATATATATCCCCCAATAATATCGAGTAGTAAAAAATTAACCTGAAGAGAGAAAAAAATCGATTCTTGATATTTAATTTATGAAGTGAATTTTATGAGAGCCGCAGCTATATATCTATATATTATTTTGTCCCACTAACTATTTTTTTTACCCGAAACGACTAGATGATATATTATTACACCACTGTTTTTCCCATCGAAAATTTATACATATATATATATTTTGTTACCGTCCGCTATGTCTACTCTATATATCTAGAGTGCCTATCTCTGAACTATCTACAAAGGTTCAGTTTTCCTCCAGTGGAAAGTACGCTAAATGACCAATTTATATGCATAGTTATATTCACATACACACACTCACACATCACGCACCAGATAAAAGAGGATATACAACTTTGTGGTTTTCTGACTGTCGTCAGTGGCGGAGGTGGACAGAGGGTGTAACACTGAATATCGTCGAAATCGTAGGAATAAAAAAAACAAGTGGAAATATATATTTGTCGGGAACGACAGAGAAATCATAAAGAGTGGTTTGACGGTTTCGGGAGTTTCTGAACAAGGGGATATATATAATATATAAAATAAATGCGAGTTTTTTTTGTTTCTGAACAAGGGAATATATAAAATAAATGCGAGTTTTTTTTGTTTCTGAACAAGGGGATATATTAATATAAAAAGGGAGTTTGTTTCTTTTTGTCTCTTTCATCATCATTCAGTCAGCCGAGTACTTACCATCATACCACACGCTACACAAATACCGCGACCACAATAGGTATTTGGTACAATATCTCCGTAGCCAACGCATAGAAATGTAATAGCAATCAGCCACATGGAATTGAGGAGATTAGCATGATCTGGATCGTGATTCCTGTGCAATAGGTAAAAAAATAAAAAATCAACAGAACAGAGGATTACATTCCAATAAACCTCTCTCCACTACTAAAAAAATCTGTCTTGTCTGTTTTTTTAGTTTGTAATAAGTCTTCTTCTTTTTGTAACAACACAATATATCTGTCTCCTCATCCCCGCTATCTTGAACTTTTTTTTTGCTATCTTATATTCAATATACAGTTTCACAGCTTTTGTTTACACATTTATGCTAAATATGACACAAATAGAGACGAGACAAATAGAGAACGGACT
This sequence comes from Dicranocentrus wangi, assembly GCA_036850665.1. NCBI lineage: Eukaryota > Metazoa > Arthropoda > Collembola > Entomobryomorpha > Entomobryidae > Dicranocentrus > Dicranocentrus wangi. The sequence goes on along the minus strand of JAANSN010001079.1, from coordinate 29,844 downwards.
AGTTAAATTATATATAAAAAAATGAACGTAAAATTAGAAACTAAAAGTTTGATGTTTTGATGACAAAATGCATAATATAAAAGGTTACGCACATATATAAGAAAAGGGCAATGTCATGTCGCAGAAAGGGAGACTGTATATTATATGAAAGCACACACACGTATAAAAAATGATGCGTAACTAAATAGACATCATCGACGTTTCTGACAGAGACCGTCAATTTAAAAGCCATACATTTTTTAACGGTCGATTTAAATTCATTATTGTAAGCTTCTGAAGGATGGATGCACGCACACGACGTCTCTTTTAAAGATCACGGTTTTATATTGTGCGTTTTAGTTAGATAATGGATAAACCTGAAAATCATTTTCTTTAAAAAAAAAACTCTTTTTTCGTTCTTGTCGAAGTTAAACGAAAAAACGTGCCGAGAGCCAACCTCAATTTTTTCTTCTAATTATGTCACGAGCAAGCGATACATATTGCGAGTTTCGGACCGAAAGTCGTCATCATCATCATCGCTTCCCTGCCATGAGAAACGTCAATGTTGCCTAACTCGAGAGAGAGAGAGAGAGATGTGCGATTAGGTAACATATATATATATGCACCACAATCGAAAGAAAAATCATGAATGGAATGACCTACGTAAAAACAGAGTCATGAGAGTGAACACAATTTTTTTATAAACACTAGTAATGTACTATATATATATATAAGACACAGAAATAGCGGAGCGACACACTGATTGAGAGGAAAAACACTGAGCAGTGATTCAAAATAAAAATATATATATACATAATGGATCAAAAATACCAATTAATGCACATAGATATATATATAAACGAAGGTTGAAAAAGTACAACAATATATATGGAAATTACATACAGATATATATATACAAATTCACAATAAAAATCACAAGAGTATATTTTTTTGTTCTTGTTTTTTTCTGCTTTTTTCAATAAAAAAAGAGAGAGAGAGAGAGAGAATTTCCCTAATAAAGTGGTTAGCCAGACTCACGAAATTTTTTGAGATCTTTGAGAAATACCTACGCTGATTGGCTTTGATCAACTCTTCAAGGAATATTATTATTTTTTTACAAGTGTGGAACTGAGCTCAATACGAAATCTTTTCTACTTTTGTGTTGAGGGCACGATATAAAATGTTTTCATATATACGAGAACAGCGAGAACACATAAACTTTCAGAGTAAATATTTTATGTTAGTTTTTGCAGTATTATCATTATTGGGATATATACATGTGTAACTTGTGGGAAAACACACACGACCATCCAATTTGTCACATGAAAGCCCTGATTCGGACACTTGAGAGTGAAAACGCGAGAGTGTGTGTAGCCGAGACTTATGATATAGACGTATATCGTAAGTCTAGGTGTAACAATGCATCTATTCTGCAGCCCTTTGGGAAAATCCTCTTGTTGGAAAATATATATGCATGCCCACTTGCGAAATTCCAGCTGCGATCTCTACACATATCTCAAGTGTCGTATGCAGAGAGTGAGGAATAATAATATGATCATCATGCCGCCCTGACGTATGTAGTAGTAATAATGACCATGCCGCCGGAAGGAAAAGTTATTACACAGAGAGAGTCCTCATGCACAACAACACAAAATTTTTAATATGAAAAACCACAGGAATGTCAACTAAAAATCCCGAAATGAGAACAGGCATCGGAGGATTATTATTATTATTTCTTTTTTTCGGTATGCGGTACGCTTCTCAATTAGGAAATGAAAAGAGAGGATAATAAAAAAACGGAAATAATTTGAGAGTAGGAACACAGTTGTGCACACGACTTTTTATATCTCCACATGCATTCAGTCCTTGTGCGCGTCCTTTTAAGGGATAGCCACACGCGGTGTGCTACAATAATATTTGTATCTCAGCAAAAAAATCTGTTCCCTCGTATGAGTAACAGCAGAGAGCAGCGTGCTCATCATCCTCATATATTTAAACGGTGGTAGTAGTGGTTTTCGCGTGTTATTGAACCTCACCACTCTGGAGCTGAATGGCATGTCGTTTCAAGATGAAAAAAAAATTATGCTTTTTTTACTCCCGTGCAATTCCCCCATTTTCAGATTCTCAATAGCGACAACGCAAATTTCGTAAATATAACCTAAACAGGCGAGCACAATTGCGATATAAACCAGCATTTTTTTTATTTCTCGCGTGCGCAATGAAAGTGAAGTTTGTTTTTTACTGTTTACGCTATATATTTGTATGGTTTTAAAAATCTGGATTACATGATTGCTCTACGGTTGAGTGTATATTATTATTATTATTATTTTGCGGTTTTTACGGGATACTCATCACACTTGTGAGCGATGGCACACAGTTGACAATAAACAAGAGATTATTTCAAAAAAGTGTACTTACATGATTTATAATTTTATGTGCTTTATATTATTAAAAAAGGACTTTTAAAAAGAAAAAAATAATAGTTAATAATAAAGTTTTGCTTGCTAGATTTATAATATATATATATAATTCTACGGTTATAAACGGGCGTGCAAACGACATGCAGTGGCTTATATAAATACACTATATATAGATTATAGATTTTCTAAACATTTTTTTTTGCACTTTATCGTTTTCGAGGACCATATAATATTAACGCAGTTGACTAAATAGGCATGACAGAAGAAAAATATAAGAGTTGTATCCCACTTTTGCCACATCATTATATGCTTCTATTAACAAAGTCAAGTACATTCTTTTTCTCGAAAATGAAGTTTGTGGACGTGATGCAGTTTTTTTTTTCTTAGTCTGCTCTCCTGTCCACTAAACATGGTTCTCTTTAACACAACCCTGCATAAGATTATTGAGAACGCGTTTCCCCTAACTCTTAACCACCACACGAGCGAAAACTCTCGACTTCCATATAACTCTAACGAAGATTGTCACAGGAAAATATCTAATAGATCTATACATGCTCGGTAATTTAAATAAATTTATACTCGGATGCATACTTTCTCAAAATTCCTATATATTTGCATGATGGTTGTCTTTCCTTTTTGCTTAAAACCTTACTCATTGCAATTAATTTGAGTAGAAAATTTGAAAACGATTTTCTCATCATAATTCTTGGAGGCGGCAGATGAGACCGAGACTCGAGACTTTAGCTAAATAAATTTCCTTGTTGCTGCAGGTAGCACCACGTCGAGCACCTCATTAGAAACAAATTATTGGAGCAAAACCTGAAACTAACCCGACTCAACTCGCAAACACACATGTTCCTAGAAAGAAACGTGTGAGATATGCAAACTGCTGATGTTCGCGTAACGCCGCCACCACCACCAAAAACTTCTTGGCATAATCATTCTACACTAATCTACATGGACGTGTAGAGCGATTAGAGTAATCGGTGGTGTGTATATACTTGATATTATGGCGTGTGCTTGCGAAGGAAAAAAAAGACTGGTGAGATATGGCAAGTCATGATGATCTGTGTTATTCTTTTACGATTATGACAACAAACTTTACGAACGTTACTCTTTTTTAATACAAAAAACAAACAAGTAAAAAAAACTGCACAATCAGCAGCAGCGTGATTTCCCACGCGTTTTCTCTTCCACTCTCGCTGCGAGGACATCTGCGTGTAAATGACTTGTCATGAAATATATATCACGTCCTTCCTTACATCCCTGAGAATGCGCTTTTCTGCACACTGCTGCTGAGTACGAGTATATAAAATAATATAATAGTAGGGAACCATTATGTGACTTTGGACTATCATGTCAATAATCATTACTACTCCAAGAGCTGCTGCAACACACAATGCGAACTTTTCATTTATCTATTTTTAACGTCTCTCTGAATGACATGTATTCATATAAAATCGTGTACTTGCATGCACATGACGCTCCGATTCCTACACAATTATCTCATTTTTACGAGGTGCTTTCAGCAAAAAAACACTTTTCCTCTCACACACGACGGCATCAAATACCTGCTCGCTCTATGTTGCAGAGTCTTCAAAAAATCTATATATTTCTCTACCGTCCCGTAATCTCCGGCCTTTTTGATTTATTGCTAAATTCAACGTCTAATTTCCTTCTATAAATCTTTTCCCAACGACACACACGCTGAACAGGCAAATTTCGTTTTTTAAAAAATTGGAAAAGCCGTGTGCTTTCGGGATTCTTGAAATGAAATGATTTATATTGGCAGATATTCCAGTACGCAGATGTGACCGAGTTTATGCATGCCTTGTCAAATAATATTTTTTTCCCTACACAAACGAATCAGTTGAAGAAAGCGTGTGTGTGTTCTATTTAATTCCGCCCTGTCAAACCCTTACAATTTTTTTAGCAAATAATAATAAAAAATTACTTGCACGAAAAATTATTGATTAGAGAGGAGAAAAGCGCCTGTGAAAGTCTTCCATTGGGGAGAATAAATTAAATTTCCTCGCATACCCTGAATTTCTTTCCTCCCTTTAAAAAATGGAACCTTTCTTATACAAGATTATTATTATTATTATTATTATTATTATATGCTTCCAGACAAGGGGTATTCGACAGAGAGTTTGGTACTAGAAAGCAGTGTGGAGACTCTATTCAAAATTGCAGCTTTGTGCCCTTATTACGCTCCAAATACGGTGTTTATTTTTCCACATTAGCGAAAGCTGGAGAAGCAGAGAGGATGTTTGCAGTGTGTAGAAGAGCCTACTTGAAAACGCGTACTTGTGTAATGTTATGCATAATATTATGTGTTATATATACGGCTAATAATAATATAACATCCCCGTCATAATAATATTCATATACACCGCAGCAGAAGAGGAGCAGAGACTTTTGCGCGAAATTATGCTCGGGCTCGGAAGAGTGTATATATAATATATGCTGGCTGGCTGACTGGAAAGTGAGGAGGAGGAGGAAAACTTTGTTTCAAGAAAATTTTTGGAAAGGATCAATATCGATTTTCCGCTCGGCTAAAGTAGAATAATATGTTGTGCTTTATTGTCCCATGAAAAGACAAGCTAAACGAGTTGTTTAGAGAGGACGTAGCATGCTTCCCCACTTGCAGAAAGTCATAAAAGAGGAGAATTTCAACAAGAATGCAAACAGAGCGTGAGCGGGAGAGAAAGCCCATATTATTAGACTAGTCCACCCAAAAAATGGAGAGAATTTGGAATTATGTACACATAAACTTGCATTTGTTGATAATACAATGGCCATGAAAGTTGAAAACTCTTCTTGTTTGCTGAAAACTTACTTCCAGTAGACTCTTGTTTGAGCAAACACCACTACTCCTCGTTTTCTTTAGCAGTCAAATCTAGAAGAGCTACTTCATTTTCTATGCAATCTGCTGGCTCCTTCCTTCCTCGAGACAGCTAAATTAGCTCATGCTGAATAACTACCCACTTTAATAGACACGCCACCCCAATATTACTACACCTTTTTCACTTCTTTCCTTAGGAGACAGGTGCATACAATATATTTATACACCGAGTGAGTACTTGTATATATGTTATGCAGGTTATTCAAGTTTTTAGTAGTTTTACAAAATTATACACTTATAAGGAGATCCATATTCAATCCAAAAACTCTGATGTCAAGATTTACATGTTCTCTATGCTCTCTGAAAGGGATGTTATTTTCTCGGGAAAATATTATATTTTGTAATCTTTTTTAAAGGGAACGACTTTTTAGACTGGCTCATCTTATCTTTTTTCTCTTACAAATTCGGTTAATATATATAGCTTCGTTATTTGGAAAAAAAAATCTCTATTCAGTGAGATCTTGGAAAAGGTGGTATATACTAAGGTACTAACACGTATTGCTGGAAGTATACATAGTGGTGGTTTTATGGTTTTTTTTTTCGTTTTTTTTTTTGGTGGCAGAAACAGAAAACAACACAAAAACAACGAATAATAGATAAAACGGTCAATTTCGGAAACATGGACAAGAGGCAGCAGACATCATGCAACTCAATCATATAATAATAATAAGAATAAGAATACAGAAAAAATTTGTTTGGATTTTTTTTCGGTATCAAATCTATTGGATTGTTTAAGAGACAAAAAAACGGCAAGCAGATTAACCTCGTTGGCTCACACGACACACACCATGTTGAGAAATTACATTCCTCCAATAATCAATCGATATATATATATAGGTATTGAACTGGGTCGCCACGAATGTGCCTCCATTGCCCTACCTCCCTCATTTGTCGCGACAGCAGATGTGGCGAGGTGGCTTTTTTATCTGATCTGAACTGGCAGGAAACATTTTGTGTTTCCGCAAATATGAGTTAGTTTATTATTGAAAAGGGGGAAATGTTTCCTTTTGGGGAGCATCCTTCCTGGAAACACTTGCCAAAAAGGCGCAAATGCTTTTGGATAAATGTTGAATTAGGAATTATCAAGACAAGATAAGTTATATAATAGCAGTGTGACGTCATGAGCTTGAGGAGTGGGTAATGACACAACACACGTGTGTGAGCCGATGAGGTTAAAAAGAAGACTAGGTATACATTGTAGAATATGTACATAAAGTAGATATAATATTATAGAGAGTCGCGGTGAGAGAGTGCAGACATTCAGTGAAAATTATTAATAAATAATGTCGACCTTCTATATAGATATACAATATGTCGGACATTGCATAAAATGGAACACTTGTCAAAGAAGAAGAGAAGAAGAAGAAGAAAAAATAGGGTATGTATATAAATTTGTAAATAGTCAAGAGAGAAGCTTTCGTACGTACCTTTCACATTGACGAAGTGTCCACGACGCGATTATCCACAAGGACACCATGAAAACTAGTAACACTGTGCCAGGACATATCGTCATCAGTGTTTTTAGCACAAAACTGGATACCACAACAAAATTTTCATTTATTAGTCACACACATACGTACATCCTCCATCTAACACACAACCGTGGCGATCATAAAAATCAAGGAGAGAAGGGGGGTGAAAGGAGTTGTAGCGAGACTATATGTATCGGTTGTAGTTTCACTCTGGGATATTATTATATGAGCCAAGTGACGATACTTTTTTTTTGAAGAAAATAAAGGTGGAGATGAAAATGGGTTTTGGCAATTCAAAGAGATTGCTCCAAAGTGTCATCTCCCTTTCATGCATGTTCATCCGAAGCAGCCTTGTTTCTCCTTCAAAAGGCTCTACTCATTCCATACATTTAGAGCGGAAAGGAAAAAAAGGAAAAGCCTTTTTTTTTTGCTTACCGCGTGTTGAAGTTGATACGATTGAGAGCACCAATACTTCTCGATGACGCGTCAGTAAAAAGCTTCGAGTGTAGAAGCATCACACGACATATGAGATAAAGACGAAGAAACATTGGTAGACTCAACGCAACATCGATTGGCACTTTCTGCAAGAGAACATCCAAAAGAAAATCTTTAATTATTCAACGCCATACACCGGTGGAAGCCGAGACTTAGGATACACATATTATACCGTAAGTCTCGTGGAAGCCAAACACTTTTTAGTACGTTATGTTATTTTCATTCCATTTCAAGCCATGCCTTTTTCAACTTATCAAACTATTTTAAATGTTGTGTGTGGAATGGGGCGTGTGTGTGAGTAGTATTGCATAAGTCGTGTGAGTATAGGAAAAATGACAAAAATGTGTACAGGATTATTATGCAAGTAATACCATGTCGGCTACTTTTCGGGGGTCTGGGGCAGCTACAAGCCGGAAATGCTTACAACACTTCCACAATCCATCTTGCCCACTATTAGTTAGGTTAGTGTAATAATCACACGCGTTAGTGTAATCAACCGTGCCGTTAGTGTAATCAGTAGTAGTCCAACAGCCGTATACCGACTCCTTCGATCACCACCACACATTATTATGATTATTATGATGATATGTCAATAAACTTATTATACGGAGCAGCATGACCATATAAATGTTCATACTTAATTATTATACCTTAGTGTTTAAAAATCCGTCGTGGTTGGCCATTTTAGTGGTCCAAGTGAAATCATACTTTCCAGGCACAGGGTGAATAGCACAAACAGTAAGTTCCAGCCCTATTTGTGCCATCCTTTGCCATGTCATCGCTATTCTCCAGTCGTCTGCGCAGTTGTCTATCATAAATAACTGGAAAAGACCGTAAAATTAAATGAGAGTAGGCCCGCATTCTAAAAAGTATGTAGTATATCTATAAATGTATATCCTCAACCGCATAATACCACAACATACACATTTACACTATTATAAGAAACGCGACAACTGTGTATATAATACAAACAAACACCAATTTAGATTCAAACTTGATCGATCCGATCGCTACTCCCCGAAAATTAACCTGGTTTTATATAACATTGGAATGTCGCAAGTGTAACTAATCACAAAGTGGCACGACGGCTAATTCAGCCTTTCCCCCGTCCCTGCCATTCACTCAAATTGAGGATATACACAGTTCGCCAGTGTTCGTTCGTTGTTATTGCAAAATGGAAATTCCTTCTAAACGCTTACCTGTACTTCCAAAGCGTGATAGGCAACTATCAAACCAAGAAGGATAAGGGTTGACACAGAAATCAATGTTTTTAGCGCTGTCGAATAAAAGGATGCCTGCAAATTAACCAGCAAAAAACATTCATTTAAACAAACGATGTCCTCGCTAAAACATTCCATTTAATAAACTTCCGCCGCGACCTTGCCCAGGTCTTTTTTATCATTCAATTCCATTCCAATTTCCAATAGTACGGTATACTGTCGTCACCACCTTTTCTACAAATTTTCCACCAAAGCCCCGATCACGAACGACCACACACGCATATATCCAGTTTGATCACATCAACGTCGCGTTTTTCCATACCGAGTAATCAGCGGGCAAAAACCCGGTAATGGAGTCATGCAAATAATTGATATAAAAATATGGGCGTGGGCTTCATTTTCCTAATAACTCGCCTTCCCCTCGTCAACACAAGCCCACTCGTCACCACCGACTCTAATATAATTCCAGAAAAGCCCGTATTTTTTATTTATCTGACATGACCAATCCGCCCGGCTGGATATAGTACGACAGTTCCTATCAGCAAATTATTATGCGCGACCCCTCTTCCTCGAATCTATTTTTTTGCATGAATAAACTATAGCATCACGAACGTCGACGACCGCCCGAAACGTAAAAAAACAGACACCAAAAATAGCTGGACACAAACTGGAGTCGACGACAACGGAGGATAAACAGCCAGCGCATATTAAACTATAAAAATTACTACTAAAAAAGGGTTATCGAAAGGGATGGTTTGGCTGCTTACCTTGTCGTAGATATCAGCAGATGAAAGTTCGTTTTCAAGGACCATAAAGCCAATGCCTATCATCCCCATCACGAGAGCGTAGTCCGATATGCGTTTTCTCTTCTCGAAGAGCGCTTTTCTCCGGCCAAGTCGGTAGCCAACATTTGGCTTGTGCTTACCTGGAAATATATGTCCAGGAGGAAAATACATCCACACGTCATCAACTCAATCCCGACCATCATGAATACCACACAGATATATACTCTCTATCTATTGACCTACATAACTTGACTATCTCTAAAAAAAATCAACTATAATAGTCTACAAAACTACTTGCATGCACTATTCTAGGAAAGTAAGGAAATAAAAGATAAATCCATAAATATTTTGTTGTGTCATACGTACAATTAATTGACGGATTACGACTTGCTGTTTTTTCGGTTTTATAGGTTTTTTATTGGTTGTTGTCGTTGAAGCGGAAGTAGAGATGTGAAGAACGTGATGCAGAGTTGATAAATTGATAATGCATTTAGGAGGCAGGAAAAAAATCGTGAGATTTTTTTTGAAAGATGAAGATTTTTTTTTTTGTGATGGTGTGGACAGAGTGAGTGGAGTGGACAGAGAGAGAAAGATAGAGAAAAAAGAGAAAAAGAGAAAAAATATCACATCTCATTATACACATTCTTAAAATTATATTCATATAATATATTTTGTGTTAGTGCATCAAAACCTTTCTTTTTGTGCTGGAGTGCGACAAGATAAACGTTTTAACTTAAAGACAACTTAAATATTTTATATGTATATATTGCTTATAAAAATCAATATAGTTTTGTTCGAATATTAAGATGTAATAAATGTAAAAAGTAGCATACAGTTAACAGAGCAGTCATACAGCGTCCATCCATCAGTATGAGATATATATTAGATCGTTAAATAATCAGCAGCCTGCGCTTCTCTTTTTTTTCCAGTCCACCACAATATTTCTCTTTCAGAGCTGCTATCAATTTTTATTTACCCTCTCCCATGAACATTTGAAACCAACCACGGCCGAAACTTGCGATATAAAATACTTATATATCGTAAGTCCCCCCACGGCTCGCTATATTATACTTTTTTATTATATATTATCCTTCTTGGTCATAATCAAGATTCCATCAATTCTCCATGATTAATAATAATAAAAGAAAGAGCTGGACTGGGAGGAGAAGATTACAATAAACGAATAAAACAAACTCGGTCGTGGTGAGAGAAAGCTAGAGAAATTTATTTTTTGTTTCAGGGAGTATAGTAATGATATAGATTTTTTTGGGTAGGTTCTGTTTTGCATGACATGCGGATTCTGACGTGTCAGGGAGTCTATCATCCTCATAATACGTTTTATTACTGTGCTCAGATACAAAAAACGGCTCTTTTCGTTAATATATCATATCTGGATAGGTGGATACACACGGAACTATACTTTCGGTTGGTGCAGAGAAAACGCTACTACTTTTTTATTATTTTATTTTATATTTCATAGGTTGAGTGATACATGGAAATGGGGGACATGACAGGTCGGTCGAAAATGCGGGATTCGTATACATACAACCGCTTGTAACTTTTTTATTTCATTCTCGGATAAACACTGGTATTATGTATCTTGCGAGATAATCAACTTTTTTAGCTACGTGCTCAGGCAGCCGAACAATATCGCGTAATGAAAATAATATATAAGGTGAGTCAAAAAGCGACAGATGCTCCGCTAATATATGCTGATTAATATAATAACAGGCAGTGCGGTATTATATATACTGGCGGTGGTGGAGTGAGTGAACGTCCAATATATATATATGTGCTCAACAACGGTTGTGCATTATGAAAGAGGAGCAGCAGCAGCGACGGCACAGAGAAATGACAGAAAATTGAATGAGTGATGGCCAGACATTCGGCGGTGGAGAACTTTTTGCACAATTTTGTGTGTGTGTGCTCCTCTTTCTCCAACTGTACACGCAAATTAGGGAGAAAATGGATGGAAGCACACGTGTGCAAAATAACATGCATTTTTTCGTCCGTTATAATTTGATAGGTACGAGTGTTCGAGGTGGTACGCTATCTGCGAGCCTCTCTGGAGAAAAAATTGGGAGATGGAGAAAATGAGTAATAAATGAGGGACTAACGAGAGGAAAGTGCTGGGGAAACGAGTGAGTGCTTTAACGTGGAGAAATCGGGCGGATATAAGGAACATATACGGAGAGATAAATAGAAATATTACTAGCAAGTAATACTTCTATTGAGAGATATAACCGAGGCTTACGGTATGCAATATACCGTAAACCTCGATATAACATACATGCGTAATATATATGTGATGGCGGAGAATAGATAGCAATATATAAGAAAAAACATATACATATATGTTATATATAGCAAGCATAATGTTGAACTACTCATTGTAGTAGCTCGTACTTTTCTCTTGTATTCTGTGGTTGGCTTGCTTGCTTGTACAATATTATTACTTTTTTTTTCTGGGTTAGTACAACGAAGGAACTGTGAGTGTGTACGTCGATATAATATACACATACCGATGGATGGAGCCTTATTCCTTTTCTCCAGCTCACCAAACTTTGGATTTTCAGCGTGCACTCCGACAAGCGCGCCTTCATCTTCTCGGTTTCGGTCTATGGATTTCATTGCTCCAGGAATGGAAAGGGTGGACACGGGCTTCCTCAGCTAATGCACACAGCCACAAAACATATTACAAATAAAGAAAAAAACATTTACATTACATTTCCGGATCATCGTCATCATGTTTTTAGAGATAGAGAACAAGTTTTATTTCGGCCTTTGCATGTCTCTTGAGGAGAAACAAAAAAATGCTGTTTTTTTTAAAATTTACGATACGAATACAGTTCCATTCTTTCTCGTCATATTATTCTTTCAAGGAATATATTACAACAACGAAAATGAAAGGCTGATTTTTGTTTCTTTAGATCGTATATAGTATGTAATAATATTGCAATTTTGCATTCTATCAATACACTACTTTCATGTGTATAGCGCACTATTTGGATTATATAATAATTTTACTAGTGAGATCGAGCACAGATGCGTCAGTGATAATATGCATGAGGATCATGTTAAGAAATAAAATTTTTTGAGTAAAAAATATATAAAATGTAATTTTCTTGGTGCAGAGTATCATCATGAGCGTATTAAATGCTGTCTAATAATAATAATAATAATAATAATAATAAATAAGGTTAAAAGAGTGACGTGATCAATAAATGTCACACTTGATTTGTGATCGGGTACTTCTACTGCTACTACTACCAGAGACAGTTAGTATACTAAAGCGTCTATCAAAAAGTGATGAGAACGGACAGGCACAAAAGGATCCAGAAAGGGCAGGCAGAAGGTATCGAGACTTACGATATATATAGAAGTATATCGCAAGTCTCGAAGAAATACTACTTTTGTATTACTGATTAATTCAGAGGGAAAAAGAAGAAAGAGTTCTTTTGTGTGCTAATTCAATTTAGACACATATATTATGCTAAGAGCTAAGAATAAATTTAGTTTTAGTTCTACGTTACCAACCATTCGCCGCAATTCCAGTTCCATTTCCAAGCAGGATTACATTACCACATGTACTTTTCAGCTTTAAAATATAGAGAAACGGGCTTTGTTACGGCTTCGCTACCAACTGGGAAGCGAGACTTGCGATAAATATAAAGAAAATAGAGAAGAAGTTTTTGGGGAAATATATGTTTTTAAGGGAACGATGTGATACAGTCCTACCTGAATGCTCACCCTCATCAGGATAACAACTAGCGGTCAACTACATAATTACACGCCACCACTACCACTACTACTACGAGAATCACTTCTCAGCTCGCGTTTGTACGGTCAAAAGAGAAAAGTGAACTGATGATAAAAAAATTTATTTTTTTCCTCTTTCCAGGTCTTCCACAGACTCAAAGTCAAGCAACTTGAATGGCAGCAGTTGAGAGAGTAGTGCATTAATTACTCAACGAGAGACGTTTTCTCGGGATACTCAACGGGGAAACTAGTCACTCGAAAAAGCCACGCCATTGCATTGAAACACTGTAGTACAGTAATATAATAAATAATATTGGGTTATATACTGGACGTTTGGTGGCTTGGCGTCCTTATTCTACCCAGAAAAAAACGACTTTTTTCTTCCTCTGTATTAATTAGAGTAACGGCAATAATGGGTAATTGGCATTGTGAGTAAAAATCCTCAGAGACTTTTGCTCTCTCTCTCTTTCTCTCTGCGCAATACGGCTAAAATGAAATGCGTGTGTGTGTATGCGAACACTATAATACCTGATAATGGTAATAATGCCTGATAACAAACCTATCTGTTTTATAAGGGATGGCATGCAGATAAGGTTTCATTTAATAATTATTATACCATGCAATATATGGTCGAGGATGAGTGATGATCATGACTCAATATCAAAATATTATTATTATTATTAATTAGCGGTAATATAGAAGCAAAAAATGGGGATGCATTCGTGATAGTAAGTAGTATTAAATGCGTATATCAATGTCTAGCTAACTAATAAAGCAAATAGCCAATAATGTACTTTCACCCATGTAGGCAACTTGATCATCTTCCACCGCCACCAACACCACCACCAAACCCCGCGACCGCGACGAATGCTCGCTGTTGGTGATGATGACGACGATGGGAGTGGATAGTACTGCTCCTGCTCCTTATTCTTCAAAAACTTTTCCCCAACGTCGTGTGTCTCGTTTTTTTAAATAAAAACTCTTAGTTTCTTTTTTGTTTCTTAATTATAATTTTTTTTCCGTTTTTAGCTCCGAGAGAGAGAGAGAAACTTTTTCTATCCTGTTTCGGATTAGCACAAGAACAACACTTTCTCCAGCCTAACTAGCTCGACGATGGAGATTGATGATCGGGAAGTTGGTTGCGACTGCTGGGAACAACACTGGTTGGTAGTAGTCAACTTGAGGGAGCAAGGTGGAATCGGAGGTGGTGGCGAGGTGGTGACCACCCATCGCGGAAATGATGATAAACTCTACTACGGATATCTCTCTCTCCTTCCTACACCAACTCATTATATACGTGTAGTAGATAGATTTACGTGCAAACTTTTATTATCTTTTTTTTTTTTTGCTAAAAAGAGAAAGTAGGTTAGCTACATCACAAGTAGTCTTTCAAACAAAAAACTCGACTCTAAAGTGCTCCTGGTCCCAGAAAGAAGACAAAAAAATCGATAGGAACGTACTACTCCTCTAGCGTTAGGTTATCATTTTCCCCAAGAAATAATCCGAGTTGAAAAATGGAATAAAATATTCGCGAGAAAAAAAGAAACTAATCAAGTGCAAAGAATTTCTACACTACCCGAGAGAACAAGTTTTCACAAAGAAATGGAATTATATAAAATGATGAAAGCACAGTGAAAATTCCCCCGTATTAAATTATTAACACTAATGCTCACACTCGGAAACTGTTTTTGTGTGTTAAACAGAAAAAAGTGTTTAGAGTTAAAAATGCCTATATATATATAAGTTTGTTCGTCTTCTTCTCCCCTCGAGCTAGGAGCAAGGAGCATCAGGCAGAGGAGGAGCAGCAGTACTCCCTTTTATCCCACTGTCCCCATATTTTAAGAGGAACCCAACTAAACTGGTGTGTGTAACAGAGGGACCAAGTGGAAAAGATGTGGAGTAGTGTGTATTATTATATTGTTGAGAAGAGAGGAGTCCCCGTCATCCTCAATTGTACGAGTAGTGAATAAAATTATATATTCTACTTGTTATGTAGTATGCAGTAGCCCACCACCACTACCACCGTCGTCGTCGTGTCCCTTTCACTTCTCCTCTGATCACAACGGATTCTGGTGAAGGCTACAAGAACTTTCTTCTTCCTCTTCCTCCAGCAACAAAAGAAAATATTTTTTGAGGAGGACTCCTCTCTACGAGAGCATCCCGATGTGCACCACCACCAACAACACTAGCACTAACATCAAAATCCAATTCAGTCCAGAGAGAAAGAGAGAGAGAAAAGAGTCAAAGGGGAAAAGAAAGTAGGGAGAAGCGAGTAGTCGCGTTGTTATATACAAGGTGAAATATATTTCTATTGGACAAAAAGATTTAAGTAAAATATACATTCATTGAGGGTGAAACCTGCTGCCGCCGAGCAATAAAGTGAGCATGAGTCGCTTGTACTATATATCAGCTTTTCTCTCCCCGCTTTACACTTTTTCCTCACAACTGCTACTTTTCGCTCACATTCTTCTCTCTCTCTCGCTCTCTATCCTTTTCTCATCGTCTCATGATCACTGGGATGGGTGATATATTACGGGCTTGAAATATACATACCTCTATTCGTATTCGCATACATATTTATTTCATATCATATATACCTCCGCGGAGAGGATGCTACTTACTGAACGACGGATTCCTATCTTGTTTTTCTATTACCACTTAGCATATCTATACATACGGTCCTATATATCCTCCCAATTTTTTTATACCAGACTGCTACTACCACACACATGTGTGTACCATCTTCTCACGTATACACAACACCCGAGTGTGTAATATCCACTTGTTTCCTCAAACGCAAGCGCTTCACCCCGGATATCTATATTGTGCTACTAGGCACTCTCTCTCTCTCTCGCATTTTTCTCTTTATATCATCCACTTGTCTATCCCCACCACACTCGCACAAAATAAATGCTATAATATGTGTATATGGTGATGGCTTTCTTTTGGCCCTACACACGTCCCTTTTTTATAATAATAATAATAACAGCGTTATTATGGACTACCACTCCGAATCTATTGTTCTCTCGGAATGTACTATATTTATGAAGTGGTGGTGTGGGCAGGAAGGATTGTGAGGAGAAGAAGAAGAGAGATAGCAAGCGGATACTCTTTTTTAGCACAAGTACTACTACCTTCAGCAACCAACCGCGCGATAACAGACACAACTCACGATCAGCATGTGAAATTGAAAAAGAAAAGAGACAAGACATTCTCTTTAAAGAAAAAAGTGTGCCAATGCCAGGATAATGTCATAAAACGAGTTCGTCCTCAACAATCGTAACATAATGAAATGTGCATGTGAGAGAAAAGGAAAGTCAAGCGGGTTTTTAAAAGCACGACACTATATGAAATCGTAAACTATATTATTCTTCCCATGAGCCTATTACTTTCTTGTACACCTTCAAAAAAAGTACTCTCCAGCGAGATAAGTAGTGCACAGAGACACACACTCGAAATTGCCAGCGTTTTTCTCAAGAGTTGATTTGAGTAACACCACCGTTTTACTTTCTCTGGGAGCACTAGTGGCTCCTACCTACTCCTCTGCTAAACTTCCTTCTTTGAGGACACTTCCCGCACAAATGACATGGCACGCTCGGGAGGAAATGAGAGGCTACCACCGTTTTTTTAGCGAAAAAAAAAGAGTAAAATGTAGTTGGGGAGCAGGGGCTACTGAAAATTGAAACATCATATCACGTCTATACGTTGTTGAGCTATTTTAATTTTACAACCGTGTTTTTGCGCTAGCCGCAAGGTCTACACACTCGTGTGTATCCATTTCGAGCAGAGTCAGAGTTTCCTTCTGATAATATTTATGTTCGCAATTTACACTGTTTCTCTCTCTCTCTCTCGGAGACCTTCGCGCTGAGGAGGAGAAAATGAAATTAACATGCATCCTGGGTTTCTCTACCGCTTTGCATGTGCTTAAATTACGGTAGATATGTACATTTCATTATTTTTCCGCGATACCTAGTCAAATGTGTGCGGATATACGCTGGGAGTGACAACACTCGTAAAATTCACTACAAACTTGTCCAAAACTAAGCGAAAGGGTAGCACTACGCTGGCCGGGTTTAGTTTATACACATTCTCATCGAGCCTTTTTCATATCCGCACATTTCATAAATTTGAGTCGGGCTTTTGCCAAAAAACTTCTGTAACAAGTAACTTGTATGGGATATGATGATAAAGTGAAATGTGGTAGTGGTAATGGCCGACCCGATACTCACAAAATGTTGCTCCGTGTGTGTATAGCCTTACGGTATATATCGTAGGTCTCGGTGTGTGTGTATATAGCGGCGGAAAATGTTACATGGCCTTCCTACGTGGAAGTACACGGGAATAATAATAATAATCCCGTGCGATAACTGTATATATATGTATCCACGCAGTCAAAAAATATAAAAATGATATGATGGGATGTGATGGACATACGGAATGCTTCAGCAGCGGCGGCAGAGAAAGCAAGCTAAAGTCAACTATTAGAGCAGCACATGGAGGTCTTTTATAGCACGGGAGAGTCATAAGCTAAGATTTTATGGATGGAATATGGGAAATGGAAGGCTATATAGTTGGAAAGGGGAGAGGAGAAGAAGAAAAGATGACATGGGTGATAGTTGATAGTAGTTGACGGAGACGCCGTTGGATTGCAGTTCCACACTTGGACCCAAACTTCAAGCTCCTCTCTAATACTATTTATCTTACAGGAAATGTGGATCATGCAGGAAGCGAACAAGCATATTTATTATTTGCAATATTATGAGACATCTTTGTCAAACATTTCCTCTCTCCGTCCTTCGTTGTCACACTCATGCTAGCCAAAATGCTGTTTTTATTATTGGAACTCTCTGCATACTTAACGGAATGCTCGGGTTCCAACAAAATCCTATAATAAAATCGGTTCGCGAAAAGGTACGTTCAACTTTAAGCAAAAACAGCAAAAGCAGTGGTAAACATGATAATTATTAATTTCGCAAGCCTTTTTGTGGTGACTTGACAAGACATGTGCATTATTTCACTTGGTATATATATATATATAGAAAAACAAGCAAAAGCCCAGTCGTACGTTGTTTTTTCTTGCGGTTCGTGTTTGTAAAAGCTCCGTCTCAACTCAACTAAAATGGCTTTGACAGAAAAGGTTTGGCGTTTGAACACATTATTGATGTAATAATATTCTAGTATATTTCTGGGTGGTTGGTGATGGGTGCCATGCATTTCTCGTCGGGTTTCTTCTACGTTCTTTTGCGGCATGCAACCGTTTGACAAGCAATATGTCCAAGCTAGAACGCCCGACCGACACTCCATTGCCAGTATGTTCTAATCACTGTCAAAACGGAGGAACAAGATGTTTTTCTGTGAGGGTTTTCGGTTTTTGGGCCTAAGCATTTTTACAATATATTTTTATTCATCAGTGGTTTTGTGGGTTGAGTGGGGGTTGGGTTTTTTAACAGGGTTTTTGTGTAAATATAATTCTCGTGAAGGGTTGGCTTAGGCTTTTATTTCGGGGGCATTCTCCAGGATAATTTGTGTGTGCTTTGAAGGGATCAGGGCTTTAAAAACCATCATACTTAATTTTCATAAAAACCAGGAAAGATTTCTGCAGGGTTCGGATTTTTCTTTTCAGCAAAGTAATATAATATATATATAGGCTTGCATACGATGGGTGGTATTGTTAAGCGTATTTCTTTATTCGGAACAATAAGAACAAAAGGGAAACTATCTGGAAGAGATTTTTTTTTATAAAAACATATTTTCTTTCTTATCATCAGCACAGAGAGAAACTAATAACATTTAGCCAACCAACGACACTGGAGAAATCAGTCTCACCTGGAGAGAAATGTACGTACGTGACTTTTATATGTACACAGAATTGAATTGAACTTTCTCTTGGAAATCCGGTCAGCCCTGAAGTCAAGGTCTAATAATTATTATTAAATTTCGGAGGAAAATGTAAGTGAAAAAAAGTAAGCCTTGGAGGAGGCTTAAATTCAAAATGTCAAAGAAAGTAATGCCTACTTATATCCGCCTCCTTACAAACATACTCGTAAATCAAGGTCACCTTTTTGTGTGCACTTGAACTTATCCTATATGGACATTCATCTTTTTTTGGGGTGGTGGTATAAAGCTCGCATTCTTCAACCTTATTTTCCATACATACTACATTTTAATGGGGTCTCCGAGCTGGTCATCATCATCTCTCTTTCAAAAGGTCACACAAGAACCAACTCTCCTTTTGTGGAAAAAACAAACTACCCAAAAGGATTTTTGTTTTTTTTTACCCCAAACAAAAAAATGCGACATCACAAAAGCGCTTCCGCTCCTCGCATCTTTCGTCTGTACAAAAAAAAACTGAAATTTTCCACTAAGAATACTCTAGTTCACTACTACACACAATTATTATTATACAACAATAAAAGAAACATGGTCACAGTGATTCTTTCTTTTACCAGGGTTCAGGCTGCTTTTTAGATGTTTAGAGCACATCATCACAAAAATATAATGCTTTGTAATACAAACTTGAACAAAAAAAACTCTAGATTTCTACAATAGCTTGTTGTCCCTGTGTATTCTCGGTTGCATTGTACACAATTAGAATTAATGATGGTGCAATAAGTGTGTTATTACGGGAAATGATTTAAAAAAAAACTGAAATTTTCCACTAAGAATACTCTAGTTCACTACTACACACAATTATTATTATACAACAATAAAAGAAACATGGTCACAGTGATTCTTTCTTTTACCAGGCTTCAGGCTGCTTTTTAGATGTTTAGAGCACATCATCACAAAAATATAATGCTTACAAACTTGAACAAAAAAAACTCTAGATTTCTACAATAGCTTGTTGTCCCTGTGTATTCTCGGTTGCATTGTATACAATTAGAATTAATGATGGTGCAATAAGTGTGTTATTACGGGAAATGATTTGAGAATTGTAAGTGCTTTAGTGAACAACACAACGTTCCTCGCAAGACAAAAAGGTGAAAAGTGAAATTATCATTGTTGTGCGTTACAGGAAAAAAAACAAAGTCTTGAGTTGTTTTAAGACTTTGTTTTCTTCTTGCTAGATTCAACTCATTTCGTACGTGTGAGTGAACTGTTGGTCATTTTTTTTTCGAGCTAAAAAAATGAAATGAACATGTATTCGAACCGTTTTTGCCACGTTTGACGTGAAATTAAGTACCCTTGAGGTTTCAGATTCTCCAGTGGCTTCGGTTGTATAGGCGCGGCGGAAACGAGTACGGCGACTCTGAGCCAGAGTTAAAGGGTTAAGAAGCAAAGTGGAATGCTGGAGGAAGACACAATAAACACAACAAAAATTATATCGTGCAAATATCATAAATTGTATATAGAGACTTCCGGTTTCAAAAATTCCACTTGAATAATTCCGAGAGGATAGAGACAGAAGAAGAGTAATAATAACAATAATCAATAACAACATATTTACAAGAAAATTATTGTCTTCAAGTTATAAGATAATAATAATTATTGTATAGATTATATAGGCTACAAGGTCTCGAATGATATCGTGTTATGTAAATATATATGGTCACACAACAGGTATTAATCACAAAGATATAATAAAGTACTTGAAATCTTCAATGGCTGCGGGTAGATATAGATAATATATATATGCGCTATAAAATTATGGAAAATATAATACACCGTCATTACACAAAGTTACAACAGCAGATTTGAGGGCCGATTTGTTTTTGTTAATATATACAGTTCAAAAACGCTGCAAAACAAAAAGTTTTTCCAGTTAAAAATTACACGCAGTTCTCAAAAATATCTGGAATTATTGAGCCATTTAGTCAAAAAACGGAGGGAGCAACATGTAAAAAAATGTTAAATTGTATGGAATTCCATATTTTTCAAGGTTATATGCAAAAAAACTACATATTTTGTTTGGTTGACAGACACACGGAACATATTACACTACCGGAAAATTACGTATTATTATTTCACTCAAGGCAGGAAATTACATAAAAGGTTTTTTTTAAATATCATGTTGTGTAGCTTGTGGAATAATAATGCACTTTTTTTGCTCTCCTGAATGTGGATTCTCCGAAATAATGAGAATTTAATTACAGCGAATTTCAGTGTTTTTATGTGCAGTTCGTCCATCTTGACCTTCGCGTACTGATACATGCAACCCTGCAATTATTTCGCTTATGAAATTTTAAAATATATGCTAATGCACATGAAATTTGCATTTCGGCTCTGGAAACCTCGATCGTATCTCAAGGCAAGTTATGTTGCGAAACTATTTGTGGCGAAACGCATAAGGGCTAACTGTCGTGGGACATGAACGAGGCATTTCTTATTTTTGCGTGACACTACGTAAACTTAGCAGTCTAACCCGACTTTTCCTGAGGAAACATGATGATTTATTCCGCTAATCGCTCATTGCATTGCAATGCCCCGTGACAAGAAAACAAGCTTTCCCCATAAGGCCATATTGTGGGAATAAACCTGTCATAATCCTACTGGAATGAATGAAGCTATTCCAAACGGTAGTAGTAGGGCCCATTTGTGTCAATTTAGACTTTACAAAGATGAACGGAGGGGGAGGGGTTTCCACCTGGAGAAACACTGAAGAAAACACAACAACAACAACTCTACTTTCTCTTCCATTTTTTACTTTATGGCGAGCTTACGGGTAAAAAAGGGATTTTTCAAAAGGGGAAAAAATTCCCATTTTCCAAAATGTGCTTTTCATCTTCATAAAGAACCCCCCTTTTCTCTCTGTTTTAATGGGCTTTTCCCTCGGCTTTAATTTGCATGGGGAAAGCTTCCCAATTCACTTATTTTTTATGTTTCAGTCCATTTTCTGAATTCAAAATGGAATGTGCTAAACGTAGTTCGTTATGATTACACCCGTGGTGGTTTCCCATTCTATATACCCACGCTCTCTCACCCATTTGCATTCATACATATTCATCTTTTTTGGACGAGACGAGATGTACACATTCGCGTAAGATGGGGATTACGGAATATGTGAATGATGCAGTTAAATTGTGTAGGCTGTAGTGTAATTTCATGTCCTCCATTAATTATACTATCAAGTTGACTTTTGAAAACGAAAATAATGTTGTACTGTCCAATTAGCGTTCCTCCTCAATGTCTGCAGAAGATACTCCACTTATTAGAGTCATTTCGACGACAGCGCGTTTTTAATGTTTAGCTTGTAGGTCCACTGTCCACTCTATTTCTGCGAAGAGTTAACTGAATTGATGTTGATTTCCAAATTTCCTCATTCATACATTTCATTAATTCTCCGGTTTGATATTGACGAAAATCAACAACAACCGGGATAACAATATTTAAAACTGACTTCAAATGTTGGCAGTTGAATCATGTGTTTCTGAATGTTCTTTTTAAATTTGCTAATAAGTTAACTGGATGACCGGCAACGCAGTCTCAGAGTTTTTTGGGTTTTCATTATATTATCATTTGCGCATGTGTTTACTTAACGAGCGGCGTATCCCAAATTTGATCTTTTAAACCTCCGATAAATTCTCGATATTTAAAATGAAGTCAATAAACTGAACTGACTCTGGAACAATACGACCAAGCAAATGAAATGATGAATCTGAATGCCGTTACTATATTTAATTACTTCCTGACTATACTATTAAACAATAGATCGTTTGGGGGGCATAAATCGACTCGGAGTTATGATATCCAGTGACACGATATAATCGTCACTGCAAGAACCAGCTTATAATACGCTGGAAAAATGAGGGGAGGAGCGGGCAAACTTACTTGCTTAAACTGACGGATGGCGCCATTAAACCTTAACGAATCGGCTGCAATAGCTGCAATCCCTTCTCCAGGGTCTGGTCGGAGATGGCGTAATGAAGTAGAGCTAACATGGGAAAGGAAAACAAGAAAAAGTACAAATTAATAGCATTTAAATTAGGAACACCACTCCCAAAAGAATTCATCGGCACACAAAGACAAAAGACAACAAACACTGCGAGTGATTGCGAGTTACACGATATTTGATTTCATTACACATCCCTTTTTCTGAGGATCCGAAAAATTCAAAAGGGACTCGTCATCATAATAATTAATCATCTAAAAACGTGATTATTATTTTCTTTATCCTGGAGAGACTAATGTTCTCGCGAAAGCAAGCCCCCCATTTTCCTCCTGCTCTGAACAGCAAACACGGCATCCATTTTAATGAGGAAAATCCTCCTATTCACAAATTATTTTTTATGAGTTTCTTGTTGAATGGAATCTTGGAGAAAACACTACGATGCCGTGAACTACTACTCTGATAATAGCGTTTGTATTATGGGTTGGATACACTATACGTGGATCTTTGAAAAGCAATTCATTATGAGGCACGTCCCTGTGATCCAATTTGCACGAACTGTTTTCATCCAACTGAATGGTAATAATACAAACGCCAGTTTCCACTTCATTTGCTCATTCATCGCAACAAGAGTAATCGTCTTGAAGAGACCGTGTTGTTATATATAGCGTGAGCATGTGTGGACCAAGTTCATGCTCCACTTTTCAATTTCATTCAGCAGAGTTTTCCAAAGAGTAACGTGGTGGTGTGCATTAGGAGAGAACAAATACTCGTCATCATCATCATCATCATCCCAACTCCACAACTTTCTATTTTCCAAAGTGAAAAGTTAGTAGCATTAAAAAACTATTAGATATTGTCTTGTGTGTAGCGGATGAGCTCGCAGTGTGGAGTTGTCACGTCAAGTAGTCATTCCCCCCACCACCAGCGACCCCACTACCATTTTCCCTTTCACTTCACTTCCCTTCACCACCACCGCGAGAATTTTCAACGGATTGGATCCAGAGACAAAAAAAGTGCTACCCACACACACACACACACACCTTTCACTCCAAGATCTTCTTCTCCTCCTTTTGTATTCCAAGCATTTTGCTATTAACTTTATGACACACTATCAAGAGCCATTAGATGTTCCTCTGTTACAATATTTCACGAGCCTCCGCATATGCTAGCCTAGTATATATGCAACATGTACACATGGAAAACATTTTCTCTTCTGCTCTCTTTTTCTTTTACATTTTTTTCTGTTCTTACCAGAGAAATATAGCTATTAAATATGCATACGTTTACATTTTTCCTGAGAATCCACCTTGCCATTTCTCGTCGTTTGTCTGACATGGAGGAAAGGTGACATGCTGCGGAAAAGCTGAGTACCGGAGTATAGTGCAAGTATTTTTTTGTCTCTCTCTCCATTTTGATACTCCTTTCCTGGAAATAAAGATGACAAGAGGAAGAATGATCGCATAAAGTAGTTTTCCTCCAGTGAAAGTGGGATTCACAACGTGTCCCCTGAGATTTCCCACCAAAACTCTACACTCACACACCCGAGATGTCAGACAGAAGACCCGAGTTTTTTTTACTGAATAAATGAAACCGGTTGTGGAACCTATGGCCACATGACCATAAATATATTATGCATACGCACGATCCCTCCATTACAGCAAAAAATCTAGTAGTGAATGGAGGAACAAAAGAACTACTTGTCATTTTCCCCGGTGTGTGCATTACATTATTATGTATCTTTTTTTCCTTCTCAAAAATACCCTAGTTTTTTTTACGGGATAGCCACCCCACTTACACGCGTTCTTTGTGATATTTCTTTAAACACGGGTGGGCGAGGGAGAAAGAGAGAGACGGGCCCAAGGTGAGAATGAAAATGATGTGGCGCAGTAAAAGGAATACGATTGGAGCATTCAATGTAATGGAAATTCATGGGTGGAAGTGACCCCAGCTGAACATTTCATGAATTGAATATTCGTGAATTTTGTATTATTTTTTTTTCTCTCTTTGAGAATTGCATTCTCCACATTCCGAGAAAGTGCCATCTCCATTCAACTAGAAAAAAACGTGTGTAGGTATATATATTTTTACGGTGTACGCTATTTAGCCAAGGGGCAGCACGACGAGTATGTAATTCGTTATAGTGTTCAGTGAACATAAAAGCAATAAAAAGAGACACGAAACAACACACACACACGAGTTATATATAATAGTAGTAGTATATATACAGAGAGAGATGGGTAGGTAGATAGACAGACAGACAGTGAAAGCGAACAGTGAGCACACAGGTTAACAATTTGGTGAGAAAGAACAAGAATAGGAAATCACATACATGTACCTGTGTGTGTTACAGTACATGCAAGAGCTTTCAGGTTGAGAGTGCTGTCTCCGAATAGCTGGGTCTCTGGACTGTGACGACCCAGAGACCGGAATTACGACCGCTGTACCAGACGCTGCAGCAGTGGTAGTACAAGTGGCCAAAGGCCCACTTTCTGTCAGATGAATCGAATGAACACTGTCTCTCGAGGCGTTTCGTGACAATTGAGCCTCCTGCAGAGTTTGAGAATGCTCACATCGTCCATAGCGTCCTGATGGAGCGAGATACCTGAACACACGATCATTATATACATGTACATATAAAAAACAATACATACACAAACAAACACGAGTGAAAACAGAGACAAAAACGCCAGCTTCTTTCTAGAAACCTTGTGTAGCTGTTGTTTGTTAGTGTGTTGTTACTACACGTGGGCTGAAAACTGTTTTATATTACACGGACACTCTGGCTCAAATTAGGGAGTATCGCGTTAAAAAATTATCAACTTTGTTGGTGTCTGGCCTGACTGGAGTGTATATTTAGAGTGTGTTATTGTGCTACACATAATACTACCCCCGCCTGCCTTATTCCCTCCACATGGACACACGACTAGCGGAGGAGAGAGAAATTCCCCGGAAGGGAATCTCCCCAGAGTTTATTACACAGTATATTAGACAAGGTCTCTCGTGGAGCGGAATGAGGCTAGGTTTGATGAGGGAGTCTTGGGATTTTTTTTATGGGGGTTCCAAGAAACACACACTCTCTTCTTCTTCTTCTTCCGCCGCCGCCGTCTCTTATATGTACATGTACACCGCGATCTTTTTCTTTCTATCTTCTCCACCAGAGCTAAATGAGAAAGGGACACATGCCTGAAATGAAGAAAACTTCTTGGCGTCGTCTCGAGATGAAAGTGGGAGCGTAAATTGACAAGTTTAGAAAGTGCTTTCATTAAAATCTCCCTCAGAACCGAGACCCCTATTGTGTGATGCAGGTGTGTGTGTGCTATAATATTACTACGTTGTTCAGATTACATGTTTAATTCCGAGGTGGCACACACACAACCACCACCCCACTAAACACTTGCTCACTACTACTCTCTTCTACCACTACTAACAAATTTGCAGAGAGTGATGATGTGGTTTGTGTGTAATTCGCGACTGGTCTACGGCAGGGTTAGAAATGAACTGCAAACACGAGCATAATATAGCATCAAATTGAAAAAAAATATTTTGTCCAAAAAAATATATATACATGTGGGCTAGGTACTTGAAAATATGTTTGGTTCCAAGAAAATGAAAATTTGTAAATACATCGGGCCTATTGGAATATACTCGTGTATTCAGGAGACTCAACCCATCTTCCAATTTCTTCCAATTTTCTCTAAATATTGAATGAGAGGGGGGGAAAACCTGCCAATACAATTTAACTTGGAATATGGATAGTCGTGTATATACATATGTGATTCAAGGTGGATTGGAAAATCGTTATACATTTTCTTTTTTGGCGGAATGTTGTTGTTGTTACTGCTCTGTGTTATATAAATTCCCTGATCAAAATTGACTTTTCTTATCGGTTGACTCGAGTTGAATTAAAAAGAGGGAATAACATATGAAACAGGGAGTGAATAACATTTCTTGGAATAGTATGTATACAACATGATGATGGTTTCATTTCGTACCTGTGCTTGCAGGATGGGTCATGTAAATGCGGGTTTCCGGGGAATCCGAGGGATCCACCTCGTTGGTAGTGCACCCCCGTGTGCTCTCCACCTCCGGCTACCGCTGTAGACGAAGAGTGGAGGGAATGGGAAGCGCTGCCAGTACCCAAAGTGAGCTCGACGTCGTGCACCGTGTGACTCGAAGAGTCTATGCTGGTGCCACCGGTCGTATGCTCAAATGAAGGATTCCGACTGCTCCGGCTGCCCAGCAGCACTTGCACGTTCTCTGGATCATCGTCCGTCGAGATCATGATAGGTGGCTCGTCCACTGAGATGGACGCCGATGGAGTCGAGATCGCCGTCTGCTGCACGCACAACCCTAGCGGGATCCTGTTTCTCGTTTGAGTCCCCCCTCCACCGCCTCCTCCCCCTCCTCCTCCTCCTCCCCCTCCACACTCTGTATCGCTGAAGTAGCCAGAGTTATTTGACGTCGTCGTCGGTTTCGTCATCATCCCCACCACCTCTGGCTGCAATAGCTTCTCCGTCGAGTCTGCCCTACTTGCCTCTCTCGTCGCTGCCATGCTGTTTTCAGAGTCGGGGAGGTAATCAATCTAGACACACGAGAAAAATTTCCACACACAAAACACATTAAAAATTAACCGAGCAAGTTTTTTCGTTAATCTTTCACTAAATTAGCGCGTTCATGAAATTTTGAATAAAGGATCGCGCGGAGATGAGGAGCGAGTTCTCCGGAGCTATATTTTCCTGAGCAGACACGCTATATATTCTCCATGATTTATTAGACAGGGAGCTTTAGCACGCAGCTTTGGTTTTACGCCCGCAACCCGATGCATATTGCATACTGTCATTAATAACGATTGCGTATCACCTCTTCTTCTTCTGCTTCTCTTGCCCAACACCGGCACACGAGATCCCAACAACAATAACGCTCGCTCCCTACAAATATACTACCAAAACTCCTTCCACACGATGATGATATCACCGACGAAAAAAGAAAACTACCGGAGGCGTGAGCGTTTTAAGAGCGTAGTAGTACAAGATGGTTAAGAGGCGTCAGCCAAAGAGGCAATTAGCGTCTGGCACAGATATACACTCCAAAATCTTAACAAGCCCTCGTAAATAATGCTTTACGGGACACTCCTCTTCCTCCTCTCCACCTAAAAAATCTACTCATTCCGGCTGGACCAACTTTTTCTTCTTATTTGATTGCGAGCAAGGTTATCTCTCTCTGAAAAGGCGTTAGATTACTGACATAATTCCACTTTCCCCACGCATACATCACACAATCCCGTAATTATTGCCACACAAAAGGATTTCCGAGGACAGGTTTTCCCTCCGAAAAAAACACTTTTCCCCGTACATGTACCCAAATCTTCATTACGGTTTAATTGGTGGAAAAGCTCGTATATATAGAGAATCTAGAATCCGCTACTAAAAGTATATATAGTGATGCCATTCTGCACCGTTCAAGTGATTAAAAGTGCAGACGCAGGTTTGTTAGCTACTCCTCTCAACAGTGAAACTAGTCCACTTATAGCCCACTCTAAAAACCCCACTACACAATATTTATAGCTCTCGCTTGGGTGGTCAAATTAGTTTATTTATGTTCCTACAAAGTTTTATTTCTCGTTGCATGAGTGCATTCACCGTTTGAAGAACAAGAAGAAGAAGAAAAAAAATCCCATTTAGCTGATGACCCTTTTGTGGGATACGTGGTATACACCACTCGTGTTCGCATGCCATTTTCTCAATTCGCAAAAGCCAATTAATTTTCCGGAAAGTATAAAAAGTTGTTCTGGAATGAAACATTGATGCTGGCTTCCAGACGGTCGGTGGTGGATGGAAGGACGAAATGCTCTAACTTTTTAGTGCCCCAGAGTTGGTCAGTGGTTTGCTTCCACAGACTGGATTTTAGCGCACAGGTTATTAGGCAATATTTTCGGACAATAATATTTTGTTTAATAGATATTAGTTCAAGCTGCTGTTCAGTGGATTAAGCCAATTATCAAACCGAAGGTCATGCAGGACCATACTATGTATAATATAGTTATGTCAGGACCAAGATAAAAAAAGCCGCAATGTTAGGTAGCATTCTCCAAGCCCCCATTTTATTTATGTATGTCGGTAAAAAGAGAGAAAAAAAGTTGGAATTGCACGGAATGATATATGAAGTCTTTTCTCCTCCTCGATGCAAAATGCTCTCTGGAATCGGCCTCTTAGGAAAGTTTACAAAAGAAGTCAAGATCGCCATTCATCCCAGCCGTGATAGACAGCTTATCCCAGGACGGCGCAGCAGTCTTGCGGTTTTGTGACTTGCGGTTTTTTTCATTTATTTAGACCCATTTCCCGAATCGAAAATTTCTTTATTCCCAACGAGGTTAAAGAAGCATTAGAAATTCTCATCGTGGTAAGTTATTATGCTGGCATTGAAGCAGAAAGTTGTTCGTTTTTCGGAGTAGTATAGTGACACACAGTGTTCGTGGTTGTGTGTGTGTGTGTATCCGACCCTGTCAATCCTGCTTTATGTACTACCCGAGTACTCACTTCCAGCTCGGTAGAGAGGAAAATAGAAATCGGAAGTTGGTGTCTTTTCACTCTTTACAAGAAAATAACATGTATTACATAAAAGTAGGCACTCGCACTCGTGTGTCGGATGCGGCCACATAATTTTGCCACAAGTCGGCCATGAGAAATATTTTTATGGCTTTATACTTTTATCCGTGCAGTTTTTTAAAAAATGTAATGGAGTTAACCTCCCTTCTGCATCTCCTTACCATCAGGTAGCAGCGGGCCAGTGAGAGAGTGTTATTTTTAAGTATGGCAATACCAGAAAATTATGGGGACATATATTTCAATAGCCTATGAGCATTTTGGTTCCAGCTCGGAATCAATTTCTCTTCTTCCAGATATGTAATAAGCTGGTATTCCCGGTTCTGGCAAGGTAATAATAATGGACCTGTGTGGTGGTGCACCTACTCATCCTTTCCT
>JAANSN010001078.1:0-39091 GCA_036850665.1 Dicranocentrus wangi | reverse complement strand
GGCGTGCAATTGGGAAATAAAGAAGGAAATATAGGAATGGAGCAATGTGCAAATCAAACACCAACTCGTCATTGATCTTAAGATCAGTCAAAATGTACGGAAATGCTAAATTTCCCTTTGGCAGACGGTCTTTCGTAAGATGCTACTTGTTCCTATTTCTCCTCTACACTTGGAGCACTTTTATTGTCGCTACAGACCCCTTAAGTGCAACCTCATCGTCACCACAATTAACGCCGAATCCACTTGCCGACAATAAGACAGAGAATGCTAAAATCGCACTAGAACTGAAAAATATACTTAAGTCCTCCTTGCAATCACGAATCATGGCGTCCGTCCACAATACGCTGACAACTTCCAGGCATTTTAAGGTCCAGGAGAGGAAACTTTCGGAACTTTTGAATATAGTATTAGGCGTTAGGACAATGTTTGGAATTGCACCACACCCACTGATGGACAAGTGCTCAAAGCATTACTTGGAGAAGAAGAAGTCAATCTCTCTTCAAGCCAAACTGCTCGCTACGGTCTGCAGAGAGGCTGTAGAGAACATCAACGTTGACGCGCCCTATGGCGCAGACACTTTGGATTTAATGGGGAAGGCGATTTTTCACTTTTGTGCGAAAGACCCCTTTTTTATTCCCTGGGATATGGTTATGTTAACAGCAAAATCTTACATGCAGTCTCACGCTTGCGCTATAGACTCAGTGAAACACGTCCTTTTCAAGTTGGCCGAATTCATTGAGTTCACGGAGGTTGGCACGAATTTACTCATTCAAGAATTAGAATACTTACTCGGAGTGTATAAAAGGCACATTGAAAGGTTGGGTGACGCCGGGCTGAAAAAAATGAGAGGAGATGAGATGACCAGTATCACTTCTGAGGTGGCATTCTTAACTAGCGCGAATAGTGTGAAGGCCCGAAGAGATGCAATCGCTAAATACAAGTCTGTCATAGACCCTCTGAACAATCCAAACTGGGACAACAATCTTCTAGCCGAATACATGGTGGACGAGATAGCCAAACCATTCCTGAAAACTCCACACGGTGCGGACTGGCAATGGAATACGTCTGTTGAATTCCAAAATATAATGTGGGTCTATGAACGGATTAATTTCATGATTACAAAGATTGTGGAACACCTTCCGGATTCTGACTCTGAGACGGGCCAACACTCAGGTTTGAGCAAAGGAACGATGTACACAGGAATATCTTCTACTTATGGCAAACGTTGTGGTATAAGCTCGTACATCATAAATCATAGGTTATTTCATGGAAATTATACTTCCGATGTATCTTTTTGTAGAAAATTCTCCACCCCATTTGGTGGGCACGTGTACCCCGGAGTAACAATGAGATTTGCAGACCCCTCGTGGATTTAGGCTCATCATCCCGTCGGATGTTAGACGAAATTCACATTTATCCGAAGGAGACTAGTATCGAGATCGAGGAGGAGACTCCACCCCGCATGTCGGCAAAATTTTGTCAGTGTGGATTTCGAACGGATTGTATGACCAAAATGAAAGGTGGTGGGGGGTCATCGAAGGTGTGCATTTTAATTCCAAATACTAGGGGCACTTGCCTCGGCGGTGTGGGATATCCTTGTAGAACCAGTCCATTAGCTGATGGTCAATATGATGCTTCCTGTGTGTCTGGGTATTGTGACCAAGAAAAGGATGCGTGTACCAATCATCATCGTGTGTAAATATGATAACATAATTATTTTAAAGCACTTTTTTAAACTTCAAGAATAATTTACCAAAGATATGGTTGACGTAAAATAATAATGATTTGAAGGAATAGATAATTTACAAAGAGAGGATAATAAAAGACAAAAGCGTTGAATATATAAAATATCATGTTTCACTTTCCTTTTAAATCCTCATCCTTTAGCAAAATTTCGATAACTTTATGAGAACTTTTTTAACGCAACATGTCCCCCCATCCCCATAAATAATAGCTTTACGAGTCCACTGACC
This sequence comes from Dicranocentrus wangi, assembly GCA_036850665.1. Classification (NCBI taxonomy): domain Eukaryota; kingdom Metazoa; phylum Arthropoda; class Collembola; order Entomobryomorpha; family Entomobryidae; genus Dicranocentrus; species Dicranocentrus wangi. The sequence goes on along the minus strand of JAANSN010001078.1, from coordinate 37,118 downwards.
ACACATTTTTTTCTTCTCAAAGTCTCATTAAACCTGTCGACTTCTTAGCGTGTGAGCGAGGGAAAAAAATATATATATATGCGATAAGGGTGAATTATGGGATATCAGCTTGACTAGACACGGCACAGGGGGAAAATCCTGATTTGTTTCTAGCCCACTTACCTCGCCTTTTCCCATTGCTTCTAACGAGAAAAAAAAGTTGATATGACTTAATAGGAGTAGACTGCTGTCCCTGTATGCAACGCGGTGAAGGTGAAGCGTGCTTTTTCCAACTTCAAAAGAGTTGGACATGTATAACATTCGCACGAAAACGAGACAAATTGTAAGGAAAGGAGCTATAGGTAGATCTAAAGGAACCAACACACCTTGAACACATCCCGCGTCCCTTCTTCCACCAGAAAAAGTTGTTTCTCTTATGAACGTTTCACCTAATAATCGTACATCACATTTGGCTACTGTCCCAAACCGCAGAAAAATCCTTTGAGGTAACGTGATTGCATCCCAATAAGGACACGGGTGGAATAGCCTATTTTTAACAAGCTCAACCCCAGAGAGAGAAATCGTATACGATACCAAAAGAATTTTTTTTTCATCCAGAGAGGAAATAATACGACCACGCTGTAGTCGTTGTAGAGCAACATAAAAAGCACAAATAACCCCAGAGTCAAACACGACGACATGACATTAGACAATGAGTAAAGTAGTTATGCTTCATTCACTCACCCCATGTAACCCTCCACATACTGCTTTCTTTCTTCAGAATGCATAAAACCATAATATATTTTTTCGCTTTCCCATACAGGGCTTCCATTGCACACTAAAACAGTCCGGCAGACCTAATATATGTATGTATATACGCAATCTGTACGAGAATTATTGTAATATGCATTAGATGGGGCACGAAAAAGATGAAACTATAAGGGAAAATAAAAGTCATCAATTTTCTCCCCAAGAAAAAAAATAAGCTTTTTCTCTCTGTCCTCCTTGCCCATACTCGAGAGGAGGAGGGAAAAGCTAATGAATTTCATTCAGAGAAGAAAATACACATAACCAAGTTGTGGATGCAGTAATAGAAAGAAAGGAGCCGGTGTGTTCTAAGTCGACTTTTTTTTCTTTTATGAAGTATATCATTCTGGACGAACGGAGAAGCAATAGAAGAGGTAACTAACCAAAAAGATGTTACCTTATCCTGTCAAATATCCCTATACGCTCTACTACATCTAGTACTATATGAAAGAGAGTGCAATGAGGTAGACTTTTTTTTATTTTTACTAGAAATAAAAGAGGAAAGGAGCAAAAAAGGAAGAGAGAACAACAACAAGAGAAATGAAAGAAAACCCGCCGCCGCCGTCTCCCTATTTTTTTACAAGGGAGACGGGCAGATGAAAAAAAAATGCAGTAAGAGGTATAATGGAAAAAGCTGTACAACACGGGAAAGGAGGTGGCTCCAGGGCTATGTGTACATGAGGTTTAAATCAAGCCATGTACATTATATTATGTGTTACTACTCCAACGAAAAAAAAGACGGAAGCTGTGTGTACACCACCAAAGATATTGCATTTTCGTCGACGACTAATGCTCTGCATATAGTGGTAATGGCAAGTATATTTGTGTTTGGGCTAAGCCTGCTTGAGTATTTTTGAACAGCTACACATAGATCTAATGTTGGTTCTCTCTAATAACAATAATAGCTTGAGCATGGTGAGGTTGAGGTGGAGTAATAATGGAAGGCAGCGTTTTTTCCCCGTATATACCGCCAGCCTTTTAGTATTGGGGTGATAGGGAGGAAGGAAAACAACAGAGATTAAAGGGAGGCTCTTCTCTGTAAAAAAGAATCTTGTTTTGCTTCCAGGTCACATTTCACTTAACTTTCGCTCTCTCGCTGTGCTTTCCATTAGCAGGATATTTTGCCTCTGCCGGCTGGGCTTGGCTTGTTTTCATTCACTTTATTTTCTTGTGGGCAAATTTTGTGTGGAGACTGGAGACAGAATAATGTGGGTAAGTATAGAGTGGTGAGCAGCCATTGTGAATTTTTTTTTCTTCTCCTCGAGTTTCGGTTCAAAGATCAGAGGGAGTTAAGACATGATGTGAATTGAACACTGATCTTGATACGCAAAAAATGAGATGGGCCTATCACTAAAAGCAACAAAGTAATCGTATATGGGAATTATGGAGTCAGACCAGAGACAAAGTAATGCGTCGGTATTTGCAATTAGTCCGGATGTGGGTTTACAGAATTGCGTAGGAGGTGCGAAGGAGTTAATGAAAATAATGATTTTAGTATATTTTCAAGTACACCGTCTGAGTGTGTGGAAACTGCTTTACAGGGCTGAAACTGAATCTACAAGTCTGATAAACCGTAAGGATTGACTGGTCGAAGTAACATATCATCGCCTCAAGGATTAGATTAGATTTGCTAATTCGGGCTTCATTTGCATTTACACCCGGGATTATTTGCGGCAATTGGAATACGCATGTAAAGTAAAATGGAGTGTAAAATTATATCCAGCAGTATCAATCAAAAGAGATGCTCACATTTTGGTTCGCTAATGGCTAGCTTGAGGTAGCAATTTTCGGAATGAAATTGTCCGGATATGACATGGGAAATTAGTACGTACGATTATTACGATTGCATGCATTTATTATGCATCCGTACTTCTTGTGCTGGAGAGAGCAGGAAGAGGCAGAGGGTGAACGCTAAATAATTCTCCGTTTACCTTTTCCATCTTCATTTGCGTGAATTTTAAGTTAGGGAGAGTGTAGTGGTCTCCTTGCATCAAGATTGAAGCAGAGAAGTTGATTAGCTTTTCCGTTCCATATTCTTCAAATTTTGAAGTACAGAGAACGCGAGAATATAGCCGTGTATATTTTAATGGATCCGGGTAGGTCGAACAAGGCAACGCAATGTCCAACTTCTCATCTTGTTTTGCTGCTGCTATATACCCTAATAAGAGCAGAGATTTTCATATGGAAGCTCATCTAGCATGCTCATTTAGAGGCATCAGGCCAAGTCCTGGGATATATAACTGTCATAAAGTACACACACCAACTCAACTCTCGCAGTATCCCCTCTCAATGAAGCATAAATGAAGTAGTAAGACCACTCAGCTAAATTATTGACGACTTTATGTACCACGGTATGCCAGCTCAGCAATGCGATCCAGTCAAGTCGTGTGGTTTAGCTATAGCTTCGGAAAAGTTGCTTGTTCACCCTTTCCTCCTCCGTCTCCGTCCAGGAAGGAGAATAAATGCAGAGAGGAGCGATCCGAAAATTTGGATTCTGTGGATAGAGTCAGCGAGCCGCAACACGGGCAAATTTCATTGTACACGGAATACCTCAAAAGTAGTAGTAGCCTGTAGTACACGAACGAAATGAGTATATATAGTTTTTAGCAGCAAGTCCTCCTCCTCCTCATTCCACTCTCTCCATTCTTTCCATACGGCTGAATTTGAAAATCAAGGTGGAACACAAAAGGGGACAGGAATTGTTACGAGGAGCTTCATTAGACGAGTACCCAAGTGGAATTGAAAGTTCAGGAAGCTAATAGAGTTCGTGTGTGTACGACATAATGTTCCTGTATCACATTGTATTCCAATCATACACGTAGGGTAGAGAGATACACGCCACCGCTATTTTTTCACGTAGCGATATTCCAGGGAAAATGGTGTACTTCGGGAAGAGGAAGCATATCAAATATGTAGTTGGGAAATTCAGTGGTCAGCCCACATCAAAGCGAGCTTTTCCTCCCTCGTCTCGCACAAGGGTGGAGGAATCCAAGAGTTTCTGGTTATAAGAATTAAGTTGAGTGTGAAGTAAATGAACGGAGTTGATGATGAGTATGAGAATCCTTATGCACTTTGCTTGTACAAGCAGCAGACGCAGGGTGGAAGTTGGTTAGTTGGTGGTGGGTTTCGCTTTCGTGTCGAATTGGAATTCTTGTCGGAAAAATGAATCTCGACAGAGTAGTTGCAGCAATGGCAGTTCGTCTTTTGTATCCAAACTAGGCATCACATAGCTTTTCTTAAAATGCTTTATCACCGAAATGTACCATGTACACTTTACCCCGCACACAGCTATACGACGATGTGCTCTGCGTACTTGAAGTGAACACCAGGAAAAAGTCGAAAATTACAACGTATCGTGTACCACTCATATTATGTAAGAGAAGCCAAATACAACGAGGTAAAAGGAGAAAGCTCAGAGAGCTGGAAGGAAGGTTTTGGAGAAGAAGGGGGAAAAAGTTCCCCCTTTCCGAATGAACTATACAAGAAACGAAACGCTGCTGTGCCCAAGAGGAGTTGTAGTGATTTGAGGTATTCTGCTGTACGAAAATTGCTCTGTGTGCACTATTTCCAAATGTATGAGGCATCGCAATAGCGATGCAATCACGGAGCAGCAGTTACCCATAGTCATTAACTTTTTCGTGAATGGGAGAGGAGGAGGAGGACGAGGAATATTATATATCACGGGTTGAGGAAGACGGGAAAACGGTGGTGTTGTTGTAAAGCTGTGTGAATAAGCTACCTATTTGCCATTGACTCCCCTCTTCCGCTCCCACGTCTTTTCGACGATAGCTAGGCAGAAAAGGAAAAGGCTTTTCGGGCGAAGAAGAGCAGATCCCATATTGCAATTCTCGTAAAAGGCTTGTTATTCTTGTAACGGTTATCGGGAACTGTCAACAAAATACATGGACATGTGTGGAATAATATGCAATTGCATCTGTGCATCTTGTTTCTCCGATTCCTCCGCAAGGTTTCTTTTTTCTTCCATTCCTTGACTTCGAGTAACTTTCTAGTTTATTGTCATTATCAGCATAATGGTGACATGTGAACTATTTCGATGCTCAAAAGTGAAACTATTCTTGCCATTTGACTGTAGTAGCAAAGGAAAAGGCTTCTTTCAGGGTACAAGTTGACTTATTGAGTCGTTGTTTGTACTTGAAACATCTGGTGCCTCCATAGAGTAAGCAAATGGAAAGAAATAAAACGAAGTATTAGAGTGAGCGAGCATCATAGCCATCATGATCCTATCAGGTTGTGCTCTCTACATTCAATTTTTGTTTATCATCCTGGCATCCTCTCAAAGTTTTCCCCATACGAGGATGATGGCATTCTGGCTGACATTAGACCACAATGATGTCAGTCATTCTAAAAAAAANGTCAGTCATTCTAAAAAAAAATAATATTGTATTCGATTTGACTTGAAACTTTTTTTTGGAATGGTATTATCAAACTTTGATTGTCTACTTTTATGCGGACAAGCTTTCATAAAAAATGTCAACTTTTCCCAAAAAACTTCCAAGTTTGACTTATCCTTTGTTACATTTTACTCAACAGTCAAGTTTTTTTAAAGGAACACAAATCCCCTGGTAGAACTTTTTTTATATACTTTAAATTGATGTATCGACTCAAAAAATTCTTTTTTTTCGGAAGCGGTGGTCATAAGCGGACTGTTTAGAATATACTTTGTGTGCACATGAAATAACTTACATTTTTCATGAAACCAGTAATTCTCTCGAGATGTAGCTCATTCTCATTCTGATCATCAACCCAGAGGAAAAAAGTTGGGATGAATAGTCATCCTCATAGTGGTGGCCACAGTTTGTATCAATATCTTTAGTGGTGTGTAGCCCTACCTTCTGGGGAAAGTTCAAGAAAGCATATTTAAAAAAAGAAGAAGAAAGTTTCCTTTTTCCCTTCTCCTGGAGGAGGTTACACAGCTGGTAGCCTACAGGAGAGGAAGTTATCCTAAGAGATACCCTGAAGTCATCGTCCTCTCACTTTGCAGCCCCCATAATTCTTCCTTTTTTCTCCATTTACAACGGTATGCTTCATTTGATCACAGTTGTAAGTGCTTTTTACTCTACATTGGATCGTTTAGCTCGCAGACTTTTACTCTTATATAGACGTGTTCCGTCTTTTCTCTATTTTGTCTTATAAAGCACACAATATGCCACTACACAACACGGAATATGCATAAGAAGAAAATACTCTTAAAAGAGATCCAACTTTTTTTGGGCCTGCTTGCCTAGTCCCCCAGCAGAAAAACTTGTTTTTCGTATTTCGTATTCATGTAATAATCCACCGTGCCACCACTATAAGCAAACAAAGTGCCCGGTATAATACCACCACCACCTTCACTTGTCATAATACCCAGTCATGCTTTCTGTTCGAACCTTGCAAATATTACATTTTCCAAGTGTTTCTTTCTCCGACAGTGTCATCAATTCCCAAGCCACCGTGAAAAGTTCTAAGTGTTGCGAAAAAGTGGATCAGAAGGAGTTTGATATGTTAGACGGGGATAGAAACACGTCTCTTTTCCAGTCAACTTAGGCATATTTTTCCCAGGGAAAAACATAAAAATAATACGGGCATACGGAGGATTTTTTTTATACAGGACAGGAAGAAAAAGGCGAGAAAAAGACGGGGAAAAAGAAAGTTTTTCAATTTTGCTAATGCTCTTAAAGAGCTCAGCTCTACCGATGCGATACGTATATATACGGTTAACTTAATTCAATGCAAGTACAACACGAACACGGGATGATTGCAACGGAGAGCTTAAAGCCCGTATTTTTCCTTTTTCCTGCATTTAATGCACGCTTAAAGCTTGCCATGAAATTCGAAATTTTGGCGTGGCAAAGGATATCCTCGTGAAAGGTTTCAGAGTAGTCTTCACATACTTTCTCTGGAGAAAACGCACAGTTTTCATATTATTCGCATGCATGTCATAGCTGCCGTTCTCGCGAGCCTCGGGAAGACAACGAAAGACAAAGTTTTCCCAACATTTTCAATCAATCAGCTGCGGAGCGAGCGGGTGCACCGTCTGTCGCCAAGTTTTTGGCTGTTCGTTCGTTCAGTGTCATGTAATATACTCTGGTTGCGTGAGACTCTGGGAGTAATTCATTGAAAAAAGGGCTTTTCTTTCGTGTTGACGGCAACCCACAAAACAGTAATTAAGGGAAAATCTGATGGGAGTTTGATTAGTTTGATTTTATTTGAGTTTCCGCGAGGAGGAGGAGAGAAAGCGTCACAACGACATCTTTTCAAACTCGCCATTTTTCAGAATGTAATGTCATGGTTTGCCTCCTTCATGTCTAATATAATGCATGTATGTATTTCCGTTTGGATGGATATAAAACTTTTCTCTGGATTGGTATCCAAAATATGGAATAAGTTAAATAAAGTGATATATCCTACTCCAAAATTGTTTGCGGAAGTTACTACCCAGTAATACCTAGTAATTTTTTTTGAGTTTCTTTTCTTGAAAATTAAGAGCATTGACTTTGAGACGCAGACTAGACTATTCCACCTGCAGTCTCAATGTGCGGTTTCACGAAATCCCGTAACAGGAGCACTAAAGTATCTATGAATTACAGAAAATGTACGGTACTACCCCCAACTTCCTGTTTTTGGGGTGTAAGGCCGCCAAGCAATAAAATAACTGTATACGTATCGTATCGTTAATGGCTTCTTTACCAAAATGTATTTCCCAGTGTCGAGTTACATTTTATGGGACCCTAAAGGCCGACTTTAAAAAATGACTGGGATTAACAACCCAGTCTTAGGTTTTTCGTGTGACTATCTAAAAACGTCTTCTTTGAGGGAGATCCCACTCCATCACATGTTCCCTTTCTGGTGATACTTTGAACCCAATACTTGCCTAAATGTCTCTAGGAGGATTTTCAATAGTAAATAAGAAATGAACTAAGAGACACGGGGTAAAATATTGGAAAGGAAAAAAAAATACGTCGAAAGCATCTCTCGAAACGGTTTTTTTTGCCTCCTCGTTAGACACACCCAGAGCGAGCCGCGTTGAAAATTCCCAACAAGGTTACCACCATTTTCCCCCGGAAATCTCAATAAAGTCAAATTAAATCTATATATGAACCCTTTTCCCACAAAGTGTGCGTAGAAACATGGACCAATTTCCCCAAAGTGCATTCTCATTTGAATGAAATGAACTACTACATATTAGGCATCCAAAAAAAATTGTAAAGACTGACTCCATCCCACACTCATCCATTATATTCTCGTCTACGCATTACACCCGCCGTTTTTTTTATCGGGAAGAAAGTCTTTCTTATCTTTCCCAATATAAAACGTAATTTCAGTTCATGACATGGCATGACACAAAGGCAAATTGATGATGACGGGTTTATGTAGCCAATCGAACTCCAGTCATGTTCCATCCTTGTACCATCATATCACAACATGATGGGAGCTCCCCGGAAAAAAAGGTTATGTAACGTAGGCACCTCATATCTACGATCGATTTCTCTCGTTTTTTTTCCTACTCTTCTATGCATGTACTCGAGCCAGCACACAGTTGTCTCGTCAAGTGAGGAGAGAGTTGAAGTCACTAGAGTCTGAGTCAATAAGTTGGATCACAGACAGCCCGCCTCAAATCCCAAAATGGATCAATCCAGGAAAGCTACACAGAGATGATGTATTTTCAATCATACGAGACCCGTGGTTTTCTGCTTTGCTTTCCGCCTGGAAAAGGCATGGCATGGCGATGAAGTGGCATTACCATTATGGGACTACAATACTGATGAAGTTCATACTCGATGTAGTGACTGACGAGACGACATGCTCTTTTTGCCCAAGCATCAGTTGCACCATCAGCAAGGGAAGATACATTATTGATGACTTTTCCCTTTTCTCTGCGTGGAAGCCCCCGTAAAATGGGTACTCTCCTAAGGTATTTTGTAATGCACATCGCCATCACCGGTGGCGGTGCACTAATGTCATTCAATGGGGTTTTGCCAAATGCCAAAGATTGAACCAAACAACTTTTCTCTTGTGAGGGATGGTCGAACACGGGGAAATTAATGAAACAGGGAAAATTAGTCACCCACCTTATTTTCACTGTATAATGATAATAATAATACGTCTGAAATACGTTGCAGTGTGCGCTGTGAGCTACAGTAGCGAAATGCTGTGCTGCTCAAAGTGCTACGACGGTAAGTCACGCACTCGCTCCATTTCTCTGGCAGAATCGGTTCCTATACATATAATGATCCGCGCATAGCAGAGAGCTAGTCTTTCTCGGGGTTCGCCACCTCAGCGCTTTTCAGAACAATAATAGTCACGGGTGGTGTACGCACCCAAACACAATGGATTGATGATGATGAATGTGTCCAACAAAGGGAGAAAATCGGATGAGAATGAAACAGGGAATTGTTTATTTAAACAAGGATTTCATCAGCAGAAAAAAAGAGGAGAGCAATGTGCTCCACTGCAGTCGTATATATTCTAACCTTCAAACTAACAATTTATCAAACATTTCCACATTTCACAGAGTGTCTGCTCCAACGGTGGATCCTTTCCGCTGAGCATTTAAATCCAGACACAAAATCTGCCCATCCGCTCCAAATGCTCAGAAAACTAAGCAAATATACATCCTGTGTGACAAAAGCCAGAAAATATTCGGGAGACAGACACATTTCAAATTAAACAAAACTGGCATGAGGCACGTACTATCTCGCCGCCTTGTGTCACATAATTTGTTTTTCTTGACACAAAAGCATCAAGACAATTTCAAACAGCTTTTTGTTCTTATTACAACAACCGTCTTGTTATCAACCACCAGAGTTTAGCTCCAACGGCTAAAATTTTCCACTTTCCTCTCTCCCCTTTCCCCTTTTTTCCTCATAATCATTTTACCACTCATTGTTCTCCATTCTCATCATTATCATCAAATAACGGCGTTCCTGAGAAGAAAAAAAAGTCGCTTGAGGATGTCAATGTCTCGTGGCTCTACTTGCTACCATCTCTTTCCTCCTCCTCGCCACCGCCAGCCACTACTACTGTTAGTTAATTCAATAAATGGAAAAAGTTGCAGCCTCTTGTACATTAGATATGCACGCAAATGACAATCCACCCTGGGATATAGATGCAGTATATATATATAGTAGAGTTAGGATGATGGCGAGACGTGCTTTGCGTGTCTCTCTCTCCGTGTGTTTCAACCTCTCAAAAATATATATATAACTATAAAACATAACACCACTTGCTACTCGGTTGCTTTCTGTCTCGGAAAACGCCAGACAGGCAATGTGCGTATGTTATGCGTATAATATTACACTCATAAAATGAATATTGAAGGACATCCCATCGTATTGTAGTCCATGAACTGCTGTTGATGTTTGTGCACTCCTCCTCAATTCACACAGATAAAGTCGTTCCTCCTTTCGCTCTACACACAAATCCCATTCTGCTCACACATTCTCTCCCTTTTTCTCTCTGGCGTAGAAAAAAAATCGAATACAAAAGGAACACGGGAGAGTGTGATGTGCCTGGCAAGCTGGGCTCCGCCGAATTTCCCATTTCCAGTTTTTTTTTCCTTCTCCCAGTTGAGGTTAACGAAGGATGAATGTAAAAGCCAAGTGAGGCTTCCAGGGTAGCATATGCCTTGCTGCAAAAAGTGCATTAGAAATACATGAAGAGAAAAATCGTATTGGGATGTATACAATACACGAAATACACAGTACGTTGAGTACATTATACCAAGATTTTTTTTTATATATCAAGATACAGTTGGGTAGTGTATGCATGCATGCATGAATTTTCTATTAATTTTAAACATTCATCCTATTTCCTCCCGCACAAGGAAAAAAAACTCATTCCAGTTTTTTTTCAAAACTCGTCGTGTCATAGATATACCCAGACCCAGACTTTCACACAGCACGGGTGTATTATGTACGGAGGAGTGCAATCAGGGAAAATTATTATGTTTTTACAATTCACAGCTTGTTCTACAACTTTCACAAAGATATTAAGTCAGATTACATTAAAGTAGCTGGAACTGCAAAAAAAAATGCGGAGATACGTGAACTGTAATTCCATTTCCAAGTAATATATCAGACAAGTGCAGTGGGCCTAACTAGTTAGTTGGTTTTCCATTCATCTTACAAAAAAAACGTGGCTTTTGTTGAAACTTGAGTCTCATTTTTTCCTCTTTTTTCCTCTCTCTCTCTCCTTTCTTTTCCTCTCATTTCTTTTCTTTCAATGCCAACTTTCATTCATTCGTGAATGTTTTAGGGAGTTGGAGACGGGAGGAGGGAGCTGCAGCATGCAGAAACCAGCTATACTTCTTTCTTTTATTTTTTTTCCTTTTTTGTTTGTGTAGTCTTTTGCTTTTCCTGAGCTAAGGGCTCTTTTTGACTTGTTTAATATTCCTTTGTTAGACCGTCATTCCTCGTTGTGTATGAATGTGAGAAAGAGGTTCAATTTTCCGACAAAAATCGGCTTAACTATTCATTCACTCCCAGTTCATCATTCTGAAAAAAATGCATCACTTGAGCCAAGTCAAGAGCAATAATAGGGGAATAATAAAGTACACGGTAATTTTTTCCAGAGTTTACAGTAAGTTGTGAAAATGCGTACAGATGTTATTGTGTGCAAGGAAGGACCACTGAGTGAGTGAGTTGAGTACCAACCAGGACTCCCACTTTCACCAAGTTTGTCTGGTTTTTCACGAGTGGAATCAAGAGTGATAATACATATTGCACAATTCCCCGTCTCCATCTGCGTGTTTCACATGTAATCTATTTATGCATGTACAGATATGGTGATGAAATTGTCTTTATAAAATATTCAGCCTTTGCTAAATTATTAACAACATTTTTTTCCAGCACAGCATCCACCACTCCACTTTCCCCCCTCTTGTCAGAACATGAGAATACCTATACAGTCGGCTATCCTGTCTCCACTCTCGTTAGTGTGGGGAGAGAGTAAGAAAAATTGCGGAAATGAATTGTACTTTCATTCATATAAAATATTCAGATGGATGCACACAAAAAATCCCTCTTACCTTTGGATCGATACGTTCCAATCAAAAAAAAATTTTCACACTTCTACCATCCCAAAATAATTCCAGTCTTACACAGAGAAAACCCGTTTTCCTTTACACAGGACTGCATCCGCCACATGTCTTGCTATATTCTCTGGATATTACATTTTGGCCGATGAAACCATAATTCAAGTCCAACTTCAAAGAGGATACACGTGGAGACACACGCTCACTGTATTTGCTAGATCCGGATAAACTGTCTTCATTTTCCTTGTTAAAAATTCACATTACATAGCTGTATACCACCCACGAATCAATGGAAAATCTCTTGGGTTAGATTTTTACACTAGTTGCAGTTCACATCAAAATTGTATTCAAAGTCTCACTATGTGTTTTTTTTGTTTTTTTTTTTACAAATTACAGTAATAAAATCATGTAACCTAAATGCACTGTCAATCTTGGAGTTCTTCGCATGTCAGGTGGGAAATGCAATCTTTCATGTTTGAAAACCAGGAAGACAATAAAAGTCTTGTGTTTATATATAAAAATCAAGCACACATCTCATATTTTCATGAGTTTATTTTCACAACATCTTCCACGCGTCTATTTATATGTAGAGGAAAAGGGTATAAAAAAGTTGTTTCTTTTATAAAACGCAGACACTCGCTTTTTTTAGATCCTGAGTGCAATATCCTTTGGAAATGTACTTATTGTGTATAAATAAGGTGGCAAGATGCAAGCTATTCTTCACTCAGTCTTTCTCTGGTGGGAAAGGTGTGTTGAGAATTGGAATCCCGTCGGGACATATAAATCACAGTAACAAAGAAACTTTTTTTTCTCTCCACCTTCCCGTCTTAATGCTTTCCTTCAGAAGCTCCCAGTAATATCTTTAGTCTGCTGGTATGCTCTCTGGACAATTTTCTTCCTTGTGTCACAGCCACACGAACGAAGCACACACAAAGTATACACACATGGTGGCCTTTTTTCAGAAACACTGCAAAACATTAGGAGCTGAGTCGAGACCGCTAGCTACTACTATTTTTCCAAAAAGGGACATTGCTCCTGCTGGATTTTTTTTATCCCTTCTTGCGCAAATCCACCTTTTTTATAATAATCAGCACAACTTTTCTCACATCTTCCTCCAGATAAATCCACTCGTGGTGAGTAGAGTTTGGAGATGCAATATTGGTTGTGTTTCTCAGGTCATTATTTTCATTTAACTTTTTCCCCTTTTTCGTGGGTTGCGTGCGTGTTGTCCTGTCACACCACTATAGATATCCACCACAACCACCACTGCTAACATTCCATCTTGGGGAAAGCAAAAAAGGAGAATTTTCCATCAAACGTGTTCCTCGTACATATTTCCTCGTCGTCGTGTTGCTATAATCTCGGATTTTTTTTGAGCAGGGAGAAACGTGTTCGAGGAACTTGCTTTCGGGGGATATATGGTCTTCAAGTGTTCAATACAAAAAAATATGAGATAACGTTCCTTTATCACTTGTCCACTCCATTTTTCATTTTTTCACAAGGTTTATCCAAGCTGGGAAAATATGGTTTGAAGAAAGAGGGTCAATCAATGTTGTGTCCCTTGTTTTCCACTAGCATATTGTATTTGGGAAGATACAATCAACTTTGTATAAAAAACACAGAAAATTTCTCCATCAATGGGAAGACTCTCGTTTTGACGATAAGAGAGTGGAAATCGCAGCAAAAACAGAGTTCCTTTCTCGCTCGTGAATGTAGACTGTGGCGTAGTGTTCATTTTCTATTACTTTTTTTCATTCTTACTTTTCTGTTGTTCACTTTCCAACAAAACATCGTTATGGGTTGAGTGAAAACCCTGTTTCCATCAAGAATCCGTATCATCTGTCCGTTCAACTTGTTCACTCATTCATTCTCGTGTCGGGGGAATTTCACTTCAATAATGTGTGGCCCGTGTTTACTTAAGAGAGTTGGTCCTTTCCTTCACTTATTTTTTTTTGCAGCGACAGAACTAACAAGATCATTTATTTGCTTTAGATGGATTGATGACATCAACCAAATTAATTGTGGGGTGAGGTCCCTCCTCCCCGATAATGAGGGGGAACAAGTGGAAACGATGTAGTTTTTTCAACGGTTAGACATCCTGCTGTGTGGTCATCTAGAAAAAGGTAACGATTTGAAATGAGAATGTGCTAAACTATAACGTCGTAAAGATTTCTTTTGTTTCATAGAGAGTACGTACAACTTACAGATGGAAATTGTGAATAAACTTGACAGAAGAGTGTGAAAATAGCGAATAATATAAAATATGTACAGGTTTGTGTATATTCAACCTTTCCAAATTTGTATGACGGAAATAGACGGGCCACCAGAAACACGCAGTCTTGTTTCAGCAATATGACATACGCACCAAGACAAGAGTAAATCCTCGAGGATTTCTTCCCTGCTCTCTTCTCGACAAAATTGATCCCCGTTTTCCACCGCGTTTATTCCTTCGTGTACCAACCAAACCTCGTTGTCGTACTACTACAAAACCAACATTGGAAACTTTTACCATAACCAAACAGTCACTTCGTCACTCGTTTAATGACTTTTGTAGATGATTTTCTGTCTCCGTACTCCGTATGTCTTCCTTTTTATCAGGGAATTACCAAACATCTTCTTGCTGTTTCTATAAGTCTTCGCTCAAATAATATATATGTTCCACTTATTGTGCCATTTTGGTTCTAATAATAAATAATGTCTCTACGCTCTTCAGCAAATTGCTCGCTAAACTCACTTTCTCTCGCAAGAAAATAGGTTTGATCTTCAAGGAAAACTGTTTATAAGAATCAGGCGGCTTCAAGCCCGTTAAGACAATGGAACCTTGTCTGCCATTTTCTAGATACATTCAATGACTGCGTGATTATGAGTTAATGTTCGTCTGTGTCTGGCTCACATGTTCACTACACATCATATATGCTCCTTGCCAGTTTCCACTTTTTACTTTATAGTACGGATCAATGCACCTGGAAACTTTGAACAGTCTGGAAGAAAGTTGGAAGGAAGTGTGTAGGTAGACCTACGTGCAATGAACGTACGGGTGGTCAAAAAGATCTTTTCAACTGTAAATACACGTACCATCTCTGCCTTAATAACGACAACGGGGAGCACATCAGCACATGCTTCTTTACCATAATGACTGCAAAAAAACTATACCCTTCTTCTACTTTCCTCTTGTATTTTACTGGGTAGCTGTTTGGATACGCACATATATTCTTATTATAACCACTACGCCACACGGTCCACTCACTTGTCTTTAGCATTGAAGCTCGTCGTAAATGGTATCAGAGAGGGCTCAAGGCACCCTTCAGATAACCGTCCCGTCTTTTGTAGTCAAAAAGTGGACAAGAGATCTATCCGGATATGTGCAGGAATTCCCATAAACTTTCTTTCGTACGTGAGGCTCAAGCCTCTCGTGTGCGTAACTGCCTTTTCACATCTGACAGCACGATACAGAGACAAAATACAACAGTCTGATGGGAACACGTGATATAACTACTTTTCAATTAGGTGTATTCAAATGGGAGGAAATTTGCAGGGAAATCCTACAGCATTAAATGGGCTGTAAAGATAAGACAAAAAAGTAGTAAGGCAATAACTCAAGGTTAACAAAGAGAGGCTTGTTGAGACATTCCTCTTGTTTCTGAACACTATGAAGATAGCAAAGCATGTACTTAATTGTTGACACAACTGTCACTATTCCAGTGAAGAATTTGCTTCGTTACACAAAAACAAGGGAAAAGGTTGAAAACTCATTTTGTGCGCAAGGTAGTAGTAGTAGTAGTAGTAAGCATTTTACTACGTCATGTGACAAATGCATTTAGGGGTATACCTAGTAGGTGTAGTAGTAGTGTTTGGTACAAAAGTTGTTTTCCTTTTGTAGTTATTTTGTGTATGTTAAGGTAATGAGGATAATATAAGTTGAAAGAATAATGGGACGGGAAAGGGGATCCTATCATACGTAACCATCTCGAAAGCAAAAGTCTTTTGTAATGCATAATATGGGAGGGTAGGAGAACACCCAATTTGTCTTATCTGTCTCTCCTCGCACAAATTGTCTCCTGGAGAGTTGCCCTACACCAGCAAACTTTTTTAAGAAGCTCAAGTAAACAAAACACAAGCTCTTTAAACTTCGCTTGTGCACACAACGACAGGCGACACCACACATGCATAAGCATAAAAGTGTATACTACGCTAAAGCTGGAGTTTTTTTTTCTGGAGGAGTCACAACAACAAGCAGTTGGTGCGTTCCTTTCCTTCCCACTGCGTAAACTTCCAGAGAGGGAGAGAAAAAGGAGGACGGGAAAATGGGGGAAAACAAATGAACAAATGAGAAAAGTGTCATACGCACACGAAAACGTAGGTAGGGAGGATATGCATGATGTATGTTTGGATTGGTGTGATAATAATCATACGTTCCGTGGTGGGTTTGACGTAAAGAGTTTTTTCTTGGGGAGTACTATGCATTGGACACAAGTTTTTTTTCTTAATTATGCTGCCTAATGGGAGGGAAGAGTTTTTATTTATGTGAAAATCCGACTAATGCATATATTTTTAGAGTTACTTAACACGTGCCTATCGTAATTTTTGCCATTGTATAAAATGTGCTTGTTGTGTATTTGATAAAAAAAAGATGGAAAAATGTGAAACTGCATCAAACGACAATGAAATTCAGCTGCCTAGTTAAAGTTAATGCCCATAATGCTGCTATAACCATATATAGGCATGAGCTCATATTACGTGACACAATATCATGTATCAAACCACCGACTCGGCCGTCATTCAGAAAGTGCGTTTATAGCGTGCGAGTGGAGTAGGCGGTTTTAGGAAGCTCAATACATGGCACGCGATACAAACCGTAAATCATGCGACAACATGACAATCGTTTCAGGAAAAAAGTCATATTGCGTTAATGCGTAAAAAATGCTTCATGAAGGTAACATTAAAATTGCAGATAATTTTATGCAATGCCAAATGCCTTTTTCTCGATTATCTTCATGGCTTTATCTCCTACTCTAAATATGCCCACCTAAAAAATTACCTTCATACTTCATCGTCACAATTACTCTTCTTCCGTACCACCCAAATAATTGCTCTAATAAGTTTAAACTCATTGTTATTACGGCCCGGTTTGTCCCAGCTTCCCCAAACTCACCAAGAATTCCTCGTTTGCACAGTGGTGTACCCAAAGCAGGGGAACTTGTTTAATCCTCCTCGCTGTCCACTTTTCTTGGCAGGAGTTCCATTAGGAGTACTCATCCACGGATTTCCATCCAACCACACAAACACCAGCAACAGTTCGGAAACTTTTTAGGATACTTTCATCCTGGGAAAGTTGGTGGCTGTAAAACTACAAAATTTTCAAAAACTTTTCCCTTCCTCACTTAATATTCCACGTTAAATACGCCCTTGTTCAAAAACAAGCGGCGGCGGCACATCACATACTTTGCATTCGCACAGTAAATCAACATCAAACTATGCGATTAGCCACGGAACCACAACAGCAAAATACTGTGTATTATGTTTGTGTATATTCACCATCCCCACACAAAATCTTTCACACTTTTACCAAAAAAAAACATTCTATTCTTTCTTAAACATTTCCTCAAACTTCAAAAGTTTTTAAAAATGTCTCCACTTTCATCCCGTTTAAAACAACATCCTTCCATATTAAAATACACACATGGACAAACAATACAAAACAGGTTCATATAAAATCGTTTATCCTTTCACTCCAAATTCCTCCATCAATCTTCCTCCTTCCATCTTATGCTCCACATTAATCCCAAAGCAGCCCCCTGCACGCTCTTTTTTCGCTCTCTCCACAGTTTTTACTTTTCCACAAAGACAAGTAACAAACATCCGGTTCAAGTATATAAAAAAAATCGAGACACTCACTCCACTCCACACATCCACAAAGACAAGTAAGCAAGCAGCTGTATCCCTTTGTTGAGAGATGAGTTGAAGCCTCCGTGGCAAGGACGAACCCACCGTGTACACGCTCGCTCTCTTGGTGACGGGACGGGAATGAGGGAAAGTGGCAAGAAGGAGCAGCGTGAAGAAGTAAAGTTTACTTTTCCCTAATAATACTACTACTGTTTCCCTCTCCCTCCGTCGCGTAATAAATGCTTAGGTATCAAACCAGGGATGTTGTTATACACAGGAGCATATATACCCCACCAAATGTTCTCTTCCACTCGCTCACTCACAGAGCTTCAATGAATACTCCACACATACAACCCCATGGCTGTTCTCTTACACAGAGGCTCGTCGGGTCGGAGTAGGTAGTGGTGCCGTGAATCTGGAAAATTTTCTCTCTAGATCCTAAGAATACATGAGCACCACGGGTGGCATGCAGACTTTCCACAGAAAGTGTTGCTGAGCTGGGGATGGATGCTAGCAGCGGAGCACACAACAACGTTTCCCTATTACACCAGTGATAACCCTCCTGTCATGAAATAGGGAATCCTAAAGTTTTTATACCTAAAGGTACAGACTTTGTATTATAATGGTATTCACTGTACACACGTACTGACTGAGAGTAGAGGCAAACTGCAACGGTATATATTCCTGCAAATATGGTTGGACTCCCGATTCACCAAGATGCGAACAAAAACCCGCCGTGTATCTCTTTTTCTCTCTGTTGCTGTGTGCTTTACTCCTCCACTACTGTCACTGTCTTTCTCTAATATGCATGAATGGTGCCTTAGTTCATTCCTCTCTTCTCTTTTACCATCCATTTGCCACGTTTTCTTTCTCCTAGGAAAAAAATAGAAAACTGGATAAAAAATTTTTTTTTGCCCGTTATACACATATAAATAGCCATAGGTATATAGTTTGTATACGTACCATGTACCTTTCCGCTGCCTTAAAGCACACGGCACACACAGGGCTCACAAGTGCTAATGCAAAATGCACAAATGGTAGTAGTAAATAGGATGGGAAAAGAAGCCTCTGTATCATCATCACTCAACTTGATATTCTCTCTTCTCCTCCACAGCCAACTTAAAGCTACTATTTTTCCCTTGTAGTTTCACTCTAAACCTCCCAGTTTTTCTGTCTCTGAGCATTTTGTGTGGGAGCATGGTATCATCATCATCATGCTGCTAGCAAACAGCATCAAAAAAGAATATTTTTTGGTTCTTTCAACGTAGAAAATAAGCACGTATACATATCCTCACGTTTTTCATTCCTTTCTGTTCACTTAACTATGCAAGCTCCGAGAGGACAAGTTGAAAAGACATGACTTCACTTTCCACACTGGCTGTGCTCTCCTTCTACTATATATATATATATATATGGAATCTCATGGAAAACTTCACAGGGAATGAGGATTATAATCATAATCATAATAATAATCATAATAGAACGTCACATACACACACCACCAGCACCAGTACAAAAAAAGTGTATACACGCCACTGACATTTTCCTCTTATACATTGCAGCAAAGGGGTTTTTTCCTTTGGAGAAAATGTGTGCAAGTTTTGGTGTGTGTCGTCTTCCAAAAGCCTTTTGTTATTTTCCAAGAAGACAGGAATAGGAGAAAACACCATTCTTCCGCGCTATTTTCTCTTTCTTCTCTGAAGAGTCCTTTTGCAAGGAGCCTTCTTGGGTGGTACACGGGTAGCGCGGTGGTGGTGGTGGTAGTGGTAGCTGATGATGCATGCCAAAGTGTTATACTCGGCTCGCGCTCCCTGTCTCTTCTTTTTCCTAACTGTATACATTTTTATATGCATTTTTTGTGCTAGTTTTCCTCGCAATACATGTATTCATAAAACCAACATGTCTTTTTCCTGGTGTTTGTGTCTGCTGTTTATAATAGAAGTAATACTCATAATAATAACGTGATGAGAGCTGGAGCATAGAGACCATGTGGATACTTCAAAGTTAACTTGACTTCCCACGGAAAAAATGAGTTTTCCCTCATTATTCCGGTTAAAAAGGGTATCCATAATCGGGTTAGAATGAAGGGAGGAGAATGAGAAATCATATAATTATTATATTAGTCTTTGCATACAAAGGAGAGGAACGGTTTGTAAAGTGCTTTTGGATGGAGTTTCTAGTGTTTGATGTGTCGTTAGGCACTTGACACGATCCTGGTGATGTCTTTTCCTTTTTGGAAAAAGCTAGCTAGCGCTACAAGTACGAAAGCGACATGGTTGGGTTGTTGGGTTGGGCTCCAGCTCCAGGAGAAAATAAAGGAAATGGTGGGATAAGAAGAGGATATGAGTTTGAATGTTGTCATAATATGATTTTCATACGAAATGGGGTACATGCATCACATTAGAAACCGTAGTCAAATTGATGATGATTACGTTTGGGGAGTTGAGATTGTTGATTTGCCGTTCAGCGGAGGAAATATAAAGGAGCGGAGACGAAAATCTGGGCATATTGCTCCTACAGCAGCGAGCAACTTTTCATTTCTGCATTAATGAGGATCAGATAATTTTTAATGTTTTGAAAATTTGGTAATTAACATTAGCATCTTTACGCTATACTGAGTGAATATATCGACCGCTTTCATTAAACTGCAGCAATAAGCCAGTCGTCGTCAGCCAGTGAGGCGCTACAGACTCGCTCACAAAATTTTGCTTTTAAAGTATATGTCATTCATTCATAACATTAATATTAATAGCATTTATATAACGAGATAAGGCACACATCCGAAACTTTCATGCATACACTGCAAAAGTTAAAACTGCTAAATGAACCAAATTTTAAAATGACAAAACATCGCAACAAATCCTTTGCAACCTAAAGTCACATCCCCATCTTTCGATAGAATACTCACAATCAGTTTATAATAATAATAAAAGTTTTGCGCACGATAATCCAATGGAGTCACATTAATAAATGAAATCTAACTTCTTTCATCTTTGAGATTACGTTGTTGATCATGAACACTCGGAAAAGCATAGAATAAGAAGAAAAGTATTTTGTAGAGTAAACTTTAGTATTTATTCAATGATAAAAAATTTCATATCACGGATTATTAATAACGTTTGCTATGGGGGGGAATACACAGACTCATATGCATATGCACATCTGTCTGACAAAATTCGTCTAATCCAATCTATTTATTGCCATTTCTGTAGTTTTTGTCTTGTCGTCTACCCTATTTCATACTGCCTTTTCAAAGAGCTCAGCAAACTTACTTTTTAAGCTGTAAAAGCAGAGTAATAAATACGGTGTCATTCTCTTGGCTTCCCTCTTCAAAAACTGTTTCTATCTTACCATCGCATCATTAGTGTGCACATAAAGGTTGTACTTGTAAACCCTAAATAATACTCGTATCCATTGTATTTATATCCTTTTAAAAGTTTCAATACATGCAAAATAGGGAAAAATGATTGCACGCTATTTTGTGTACTTTGGACCCTTCCCCCAGTCAACTTCCACCCGTCGTGGATTAACTCAGAAACAACTCAACTTTACTGCGACTGAGAATCGGTTCAGTCATCTTAGAAAAAGTTGCTTTATCTTACATGCACTTACTTTTACCTATCCCAAACTTTCATTCACATCGTCACTCAATAATACACTTGGAATCCCCAAAAATCTTTTTTGTGCGCTTTGCAAAGGCTTCCTCCATCGGAGAGCTCAGGTGAAGTTTTTCGTTTATATTTTGAATGAAACGGAGTCAACTTGCTCTTGTCTTTAAACTTGCTCCCAACTCCAACCGGACTACACGACGGGCTACACACCTTAATCTTCTTAGAAACCCGAGTTTCCCACTCCTAAAAGCATTTTCTTCCAATAGAAAGTCAATAATACCTACATGATGTACACAGCCAAAAAAACGGAGGTGTGTGTACCAAGAAAAAGATATTCATATGCATTCTCTAGTCTCTGATAGTGGATGTAAAAGAATTCATGAATGTTTAAAAAAAAGTTTTGTTAGAAGGAGGAAAATGTACAAGGGTACATGTATGTACACATAGTGCAAGATTCAGATGCGGGTTTTACGTTTCCTCTCCCAATTCACTTCCCTTCTCATTTCCTCTCTTTATTCTTTTCCATGCCATATTTCGCTGTGGGTAGAGAAGATGTACTATTTTAAATATAAGTGTTTCGTGGATCTAAATAAGTATATATACATACACATTTTTTGGCTCCTGCTGCTTGCTTCTCGTGTGAATAAAAAAAGCAAAAGTCGGATTGAATAAAGGTGGAATGGAGGGAGAAAGGGGTTTTATCATCAAATTCAACTACAATATACCTACATACAAAAAAGTCTACAACACCACCACCACCACCTTAAAAATTGCACGCATACCTGAGCAATGTGAGGAGAGGGGACGAACGTGGAACTCATGTTTGTATGCATTAAGCAAATAGTGGCGTGTAGCAAGGAAATCTGAAACTTCTCTCTTTTTTATCGCCTTTTCAAACGATTCCGGCAAAGACGGAATATGAAACGCCACATATATTTTTAAGTTGAGAGATGTGTACTGCCAGCGTATACCTCCAGTAAATAGAGCATCAATGCTCATAAATTCAGTGGAGGAAATAGCATTATGAAATATGAGAATTGCTGGAAAAGTGTTCAACCCATTTTCCCAATCCACACTGGACTTCTCAAGTTTAGCATAATGGTACTCACTCATCGTTCAATTGAAGAAAGTGGAAGGTATAAATGCATATGCATTTGAAATAAGTGTATGTATATTTTGACAGTTTTCCATTTACAATATCCCTTCTGACGATCAAAACATTTTTTTCTTTCCATGTGGCCTATTATTTAATATGTATGCCAGCTTGTGGAGCTTTGAATAAATCGGCCTGTCATTTTCTGCTGTATGCGTCATATAGTCACAAATACACTACCCGGCACTACCAGACTTGTCAGTAAATATATATATGTAGGTATACGCGCGGTTTTGAGAGTGAAGGGAAGATGAAAACTTCATTTCTCCAGTGGAGCATGGAAAAGTAAGTAAACACAAGTGGATCTTATATAATCCATAAGTAGATAGACACTTCTAATACCTCATCATCATCATCTTCGTTCTCAACGTGCCTCATCAACATCAACATAATCATCAAGAGGAACAAGAATGGATCCATCCATGCAAGAAAATGTCTGGAATGATGGGCTCCACAAATGTGAGAGAATACAAATGTTGAGTAAACTTTCACCAGACATCTTAATCCACCTTTCTTGTTCCGTTTTCCCTTGTAAACTAACGCACTGTGAGTGACTAACTGTGTATCTACATGGAGGGAGGCAGAACGAGCGAGAGTTTTGTTTCTGGGAGCTTTCCTCCCTTTTCTCGCAGAGTTTGTCTACTTTGTTCTTTCCTCATTATGATGCACACAGGATACTTTACACAATCCGGATTTACCATTCTCAAATTGCTGAAATAGCCACGTAGGTCGGAAAAGAAAATCTGGAAGTGGAAGAAGGAGGAACAACCGAGATGAAATGGTTTTAGACAGAGTTCAAACTCCGGAGTTGTACTACGTATTTTTTGTGGTTCCCATATTATTCATTCATGCATCATACAATGTACGCATATAGGTACGTGTGCATACACTTGCCCTAGTCCATATGCATATTAGGGTTCCACCACTTCAACACAGTTTTTTTTCTTGTGGATTCCCATATCCCGCCCGAACCGAGACTTGTACTTTCCTTGAAAAAACAAAACGTAATTTAAAGAGAAAGAAGACCCGGAGTTCCTTCGCATCTGCAATAATGCAAACGGAACAAGAGGAAAACTAGCTTTATGAGGAGGAAAAGGAATGAAAAAGTGAATAAAAGAATGGTTCCGTGTAAAAGTAGAAAAAAATGGTAAGAGGATAAAATGGGAATCCAGCCAGAAGAAAGTGAGTACATACGTACACACGTAGAGACAGAGAGTAGACAGAAACATTCAAATATTCACACAAAAACACCAGTTCAACCCGTTATGCCAACTATAATTTTTTCTCTTATACCTTAGCATTTCCGATGCATCTTATAAATTGTGTACATACTTATAACAGTCTTGAAAAGAAGCGGCGGCGGTGGTTACCTATAATACATTTTCACGGATAAAGCTACATTTTTCCACTTGTCTCCGTCCAATTTCTATATAACTTTCACTGGATTGCTCTCTTTTGCAGGGGAAGTAGCGTAAAAAAATAACGTAGTAAAAAAGACGAAGCGCGCTTGTTAAGTTATATCATCCTTCTTTTTGCACAGGAATGTTTCAAAGTTAACACTGCAGTTAGCAGAGAAGTGAAGAGCAAGTACCAATTCAGAATTCCACGGATCGATGAGCGAGGGCAGAAAAGGGAGGAATAATACGTAGCATACATATTGTCTAATATATTATAGATATAACAAGCAAGAATTACAGCTTATTTCAAGAGACCGTTGAAAAAGCATCCTCTTTCTACAATATTATAAAATACTGTTCCTTTGCCCGGTGGAACGTAATAGGAACAAGGGTATAGTGCAGGGTATTTTTGTGTGAATTTTATAAGCATTTTATTCGTAGCAGGAAGTCGCCTGCATGTGATATACTAGGTGATATATTATATTGGAGAGACAAAAGTTCACACATTTCCTCCTTATCTTTTACCCATATTAGAGTCACTAACAGTGGCATATTTTGCGTGTGTCTGGTACGTGCTCTACGGCTATGTTCTTCATCCCAATGTCCAGAAGCGTTTCCTTCCAAATTCCCAGTGCATTCCACTCTTTTTGAATGATGTAAACATGTATTATGTAGGTATTTCTGCTGCTGCTGGAGGGAGGGTGAAAACACATACACATATTTTAAATATACTTCTTGTGAGCTCCATCCCTAAAAGATGCATAAGTGTTTGACATCATAAAGAAAATGTTTATACACAGGTTATTAGACTTCAAGCTCGCCTGCTGGAATCAGTGATTGAGAAAAGTACTGAGACTTTATTTATTTTCCGAGATTCTTACTTGGAAACTAAGCTGCTGAGAAAAGGAGAAAGTCTATGTGAGTAGGTTGGTATGCAATATCCATCTTATTGCCGGCCGATACACAATACATCCAAAATAATGAATAATGTGGGATTGAATTCAATGTAATGAACAAAATCTGTTACTTTTATGTCGTGCTTTCCACTGGTTTAAAGCGTGACCGATTGTACATGGCACAAAATAGAGATGCGAAGAATGTTCTTTGTCTTTGAAGAATTGCCTAAAGGTTCTGGTTTCGCGTTCGTATTAGCAAGACCAGAATCCCTCTCACTTTTCCTGTTCTGGAAAATGCAATCACACACTTATGGCATGCCTCCATCCTAGACCTCTCCTTCTCCTATGATCTTACTTTCTTTTACCTATACTACCCACATGTATCTATCAGCTTGTTATGCAACCAGCATAAAAAACTAAAAAGGCTTTTTTTGCTCGGAGGCATTCAACCTTAGAAAAAGAAAGAGATGGATGGATGGGATGGACAGATCGTGGATTTGGATTTGAAGATATCTCTGTCTCTGTTCTCGTCTTTCTTTCCTTTTCATGAATCTACATGCAGGCGTCCGTGAGATGAGTTTTCTTCTCAAGAAAGAGGAAAGCCAAAGGGATGGTGGCGGTGCAAACGGGAGATTTCTATTTTCTTTCTCTTTCACTTCAAAATAATACTTGTCTGTCTTTCCGTTTCCTATAATATTTTATTTCCCTTTTCTCCACGACCAAGCACAACCTAGGATGTTTAAGGGAAGACTTCATATTATCCTTCCCGTATTATATTATAGTACTCTAAACATAAAATGTTAGAAGCTTCGCATCTGCGGCTATATGGTGCATGGGTGGTAGTGTGGTCCCGTTCCCGTCTCAGTTTGCATACCTTTCTGTTCCCATGTTAAACCCTTCTCATTTTCTTCCCTCTTCGTTCACTTTGTGACTTTGAGAGTAAAATATGAGATTGGGCCTGATCTGGTGTTGCTTTCGCTTTGCTACATACGTACTTACAATTCGTCTTGCCTTCACATATTATATGTTATTCGAAATTTGCAAATTTCGGTTTTTAACATGATTCCGGTCACCACCAGGTCCGGTCCGTGTGTGTGTGTACTCAATACAACACAGTGTTCTGCCAACTAATCAGCAAGAAAACCACAACTTTCGGTTGAAAAGTTGAAATATGGGAAACATACTAGGCCAACGATCTTTTCGGTTCATATGAAGCATTACAATTTACACACACACAACGGATGAAAATTATAGCATTTATAAGGAGCACGAGAGCATCTGTGAGTAGCATCTGTTGTCTCGGTATAAATATAAGAATCTTGTGCAAACATATAAAAAATAAACAATAATTCTCATATTAGAGCCTAAACTTGGCCTATACCCATCATAATACGCGACAGAAAATGATTTATTCAGCAGTTCTCCAGTATGGTCCATTGGTTTAAAATTACGGTTTTCATTACACTTATTTATTGCAGAGTGTGGGTATCTGATTGGTTCCATGGGGTTACTCTGGACCATTAAAGGAAAAACCTTAAATCTGGTGGTGGTATATTGCTGCTGCTCACTTATAAAGCAAAGTATGTATGCATATTTTGCATGAAATCTGCCTAGTACAAGATACTAAGGCATAGACAGATACATACAATGGTCGAACAGAAGATATAAATTGAACACTGTTGGCTTGCACATCTTCACTTTGGGGGATTTGCCACAACCAAAATCCAACGGAACATTGTTTCTGGGGTTGCGGTTGCAGCTTTCGATCAACATATATCTTTGTGGCACACAATATGACAATATTTGCACGCACTGGCTTGTAATCAACGCTACTATTTACATGCAGTTTATTTGACTCGTTAGAGCAATTAATAAATCATAGTCGGTTGGTCATTAAATGGCAAGAATCAGCAGTCGCTACAAATGCACTTTTTATTACTCAAAATTAGCTTCTCAATTCACACAATTTTGTTTCGTTTCAGAAATAATGTTGCATTCACAGTTTTATCAATTCATATTCTCCCATTTTCAAATACTTGGAAAAAATTGGCAAGACATTCGTTGGCCTCGGGTTGCTTAATTCAGGCAATACGTCTTCCTTTTATAGTCAATATAAAGCGTTCTTTAGCGTTCTAACGCTAAGCGTATCTATAATAGTTTTACCCAGCAGATCGCTGCACTGCATATACGTGGACTATATATCATTCAGGATTTTAAAAAAGTTGAGAGTTCTTCAGTTCTTATACATATCTAATAAAATTACTGGTTTCAATTTAAAGCTATAGCTGTAGAATTCGAGTTATAAAACGAGAAGCTAACTACATTTCTCTGGCGCAATACCTTTTGCTACGAATACAACTTAGGAATAGGAATTCGAAAACATGGAAATGTTGCTGGTTACAAATGGAATGCGCGTTAGTTATTGGATAAAATGAAAGTAAAGTAAAAAGTTAAAGGAAATCAAAGGAGTAAAATGTTATGATCTCTTTCTAGTCTTCTTTTTGCTTTGAATGGAACTTTTCCCATGAGATCGGAAGGCATAGGTAAGCCTGGCTGGAGGCCAGCACTCTGCTGATAAAATACTTCGGAGCCGACACACTGATATCCGTATACGACGTGATCTTCCCCTCTAAGAAAATTATTAGAAGACATAAATAGTTGTAAACAATATTGTTTCACAAACTCATACATGATATGAGTTGTTTTCAATACGTTGGGTTTCACAAGAGCCATGTAACTCACCGAATAATGAGCTCACTGATGCTAGGGTATACGTTAAAGTCTTGATGCATCTGTTGCACAATATCAAAGTCCATGGAATGGTTCCTTCCGCCATGGGCTAAACTGCGCCAAACGGCTTCATAATGTAGGTAACAATAATGGTCATGCTGGCTCGCTGTAGTTGACATTGTTTGCTCCTCTACATTCGATATCGCAGTTTCCAGCTCGGATAAACTCGATGATCCATATTCCCACTGTGTAAGGTTAATAACACGAATGGATGCAATAAAATCAATCCACAAACAGGATCGTTACAAATCCCTGTAGCATTACATCTGCAAAAATTATCTAAGTGCATACTCAAAAACGAGGTGATATATTACCAGAGTTTGTATCAGGTCATGATCTGTACATCGCTCCTTCTCCAACAACAGCAGTAGTCTCATACTGCCAAGGCTGTAAATAAAAAGCGCAGACTTCACATGATTTTTAGTGCTTGTCTCGCTTGTGGACATCTGTTCGTTTTTTGACTGTTCGTGGCGAGCGTGACTATTTAACCCCTCTTTACTGCCTAAAGAAGACAACAGGTGCGACATTGAGCCAAAGTTCGTCGTCGGTTGTTCTCGCGGGCACGACGGAATTTTCTCAGTCATGGACGGATTCGGACATTTGCTTCCAGTATTGCTTATCGCAGAACCATTCCACTTCATAGTATTGTCCGTTTGATAATCAACTGAAGAAGAATGACTACTACTATTGAGTAATTCGTCTTGACTAGAGAGTTTCCGGAAAGACGAGTATAAATCATGATGCGACGGGTTGCTGGTAGGAGCTGCTTCTGCGGTTGAGTTTTTCCAGCTGTAACCATACCCCGAGACAGTTTGTTAAATTAAATACGACTTTTAATAACCACGTTTGAATTTTAATATTCACGCACTTTTCATTTATATTTGGCAGTACTGCAGGAAAGCTTTCTGAAACTCGAGAAGGTGTATCCACAACAGGTGACATCATATCTTCAAATGTAGACCATCGTCGTTTAGATTTCTTTCGCGAGTACTTTTTATTGTTTAAAGGTAGATCAATCGGTCTGCGAGGAGCTAATTTTTAATAGTCACTTTAGTTAAAATAACATTGCAGAAGGATAGTACGTAGGTTGAAAATATATAGATAATTCTAAAATGCTTCAAACCTGCCGATGGCACCGAGTTAAGGCTAATGACACCGTCTTCACAGCTAGAAGATAGATTTGAAACAGGTTCACTGCAATTTTCCTGCAGCTTCGAAACTTCAAGACCAAGGCTGAACGAACCATTAGGGAGTGGTGGTTGTAATTGCACGGGTATGGATGGATTTTTTACAATCGTGTCGTTATTTTCAGTTTCATCTGGCTGTGTATGTTCAGCTTCAGTCTCATTTTCTTTATCTTCTTCGTTGTACTTTTCAGATTCATCCGTTCCAGCGTATACATCAAGTAAAGCTTTTGATATACTTTTGCCATCACAGCGTATAAATGGAAAATATGGGTCTGTGAGACTGGCACATAAACACTTTCCAAGCAAGGGAGTTGTTTTATCCTTTAAAATGTAATATTTGACAAACGTTAGCACTGTATAGAATATTAATAGAAGATTTTTCGTTTTCGTAATCTTTTCTTTACCGCAGAACTGTCATCCAATCCACAAAGATTCTCCAGGCTTTTGAAAATTCGAGTCGATTTCAACGAGTTGGGTCCACATCCATTCATGTGAACACAAGGCGGTGGAACAGCTACACGTGGAGCGTCCTTAATAGTTTTACTGTTTCCACTAATGGAACTAGGGCGAATAGCACCTTCCTTTTTCAAAATTTTGTCAAATTTTGAGTTTGAATCTTCTAAACCCTGAGAATTTTCAACTGTTACGTTTTCAGCTGAAGATACACCTTTCCCGGTATCAACACTACTGTCAACATGTAAAATTTCATGCCGTGTAATTTGTTCTGATATTTCCTTTGACGAGCGATCTGAAACCCCTAAACTCGAACCGATGTCCGACGGTTCCTCCTCCCGAATCGGATCAATTTTTCCTTTATGGTTATTTTCCTACAAGAAAACAAAAACAACAGTTAGGTAAAAAAAATTGCTATTTTAAATCGACAAAATCGAACTGGTATCAAATAATGAATACGAATAATATGACCTTACCTTGGCATTAATAAGTTTCGGTTCGTAATTTGAAGGATGTTGGAAACTGGCACAATGTTTACGTAGTTTACCTAGTTCATCTTCACTTACATACACTGTAAAGATTTGTACACCGGGAGGACAAATAAATTGCAATCTAACGGGCTCAGCAGGCTGTTGGTTATAAAAATTTAAGACATTTAGAAGCCACTAATTTACAAGACCAAATAAACCTTTGACTAGTAGACTAATACGTAGTTTTCTTACAGGAAGTTGATAAGGCTGAATAAATGCTAGTTTCTTAGCCAGCTCTTGAGCCAATTCCACCCCAAGAACTCTACCAAAAATTAAACACATGCAATTAAATGAAATATGCTAGCCTTATAATGCTAATCAAGTATACACTAACAACTAATTGTAACAATTAACGAATCATACTTATTTTGATACATGACAATTCCTCCGAGAACTCCAGTTTTCATAAGACAAGATTGTAAGACAACAGCTGCACTTAGTGATATGTTGCTGGCACTCTACAAATGTCAAAAATAAATTGTGAGGAAATTTAAATTGTATAAAACTCTAACAGAAACTGAAACTGAAACCTTAAGGAAATCCACTTACTTTAGGTAGATTTAAAATAGGAAGAATTCCAAAAGTCAGTGCAAACAAATCACCGTGATGTTGTGAAATAGGTATGTAGTGGTCCATTATTAATGAAAGTCTCGAAGATAAAACTTGTCGGTCACCGTTAACACTTTGTAGTATACTTTTTATATCTCGATGAAAGAATATCGTAAGATTGTATAAAATATCAGCCTGCTTTTCCAGTAACCAATCCGGAGTAACACTGCTGCAACCTAACGCCTGGAAGTTACACAGTCACATTAGTAATTACTCAAATTCCAATCAAATTTTCCAAACCATATACTTCCGTTAAATTAGGAAATTTACAAAATTATTCTCACTAGTACAAATCTTACCAGAACATACTGTCTTCCAAATTTCCTCATGGCAAACTTCCCATTATCCAGCGTCAATATTTTGGGTGCTGAAAACGTATCCACTAAAAAGTGAGTGATGCCCATCAGCTGACCACATATCGCTATCCTTCTCTCTTCGGGTATGCAATCAGGATGGAAGTACAAAATAGCATCTTTAGGATCATCCTCTTCTTTCCGAACGCTTAAGGTATCGTAAATAAAAACAATCTGAAGCTCTCTGTAACCAACCAAAGTCAAAGTTTGTTTAATAATATATTTTCTGAGTTGTTCAAGATTCATCAAAAAAATCATTTTTTTTTATAATGTTGAATGAAAGGCTTACCCAGACATGGTTTGGTTCCTATTTCTCACTAATTTTCGTCTCTTATATGAATAATGCTTGTTAATATCAACGGCGGCAGAAGGACATGGTCGCTTTAACGATCCATCCCGAGCCTTTTTTATCACCTTGTTGACATTTCTCGTGCGAAGGGGCTTCCTTGTACCTCTGTAATCAATAAGTTCCAAATTACTAAACATAATGAGAGTATATTTTGTGATGAATTTTACTGACAACTGACAGTTGGCCGTTAGAAGATAGTTTTGCGACAGCAGTGTACTTAAAGTAATCAACCGTTGCCCGTTTTGCCCAAGCACATTACTTCTTAAATCCTTATCCTTATCACATAAAACAAAACTAGGCATCATCGCCTCCTTAATTTGCATATTTTGTGCGTATACAATAATAATATTTATTTACCCAACCAAAAGCACACGTTTTAAGAGCTGATGTTTTGTTATACTACTTTTTACTGAACTCACAATGTCACAATCAGAATTTACATAATTGTGTGCACACCCAATTTGAAAAAATGCATTAATAAGACTAGTTGCTTAAAAACACCTGTCTCAAACCCATCAAACGCACGTGTCCCCATCATATAACCCAACCCAAACCGAATTAATCCTCTGTCACATCACCAACTAGGGACAAATGACAACAAGAAATCGAAGTAGTTCATATTTCCTTTTTACATACAATGTGCCGTTTTATTATGTGTGGTACTATTGCCGTTATATGTATTTAGTTTCTAATTTTTGTATTTCACCAAAACCTTCTCACCTGATCTCATTACAATTGCACACCTAGGTAATATCCTTCTTGGGCCCACCTCTGTCATTCATTAAAATTAAAATCGCAAAATAGAGCTCATGTCACATGTAGATTCTTGCTTCTCTGGCTTCATCATCATCATGATCGTGTTTTGTACACAACTTTGGACTCTTTAAATCTGTATATAGTACACGTACACCACAACAACATAGGTTCACAACTCACACTAACTGTATTAACGTCAACATTTGCATAAAATACGGGATGCACAAATGCACACTTTTTTTTCTACATTCGCAGGTAAGTATCGCATCGCGAGTGAGTGAGTGACCAGGTTTCATTCAGAGTTATCTGTCATATTAGTCGTCGCAAACCTTTTTACGTGTCTCCTCATAGTACTGCAATTGCATTGCAATACGTAAGTGCATCTAATCTGCATGAAATTTGGTGAAAGAAAATGAGTGTAAAATACTAAAAACAACCACTTTATATAGAATAATACCTATGTGCAATAATATACAATACAATACACAGCACACCGTGGGTGGTGTGGTGTGTATGTATATAGTGTACTGTGTACTCTTGTAAAAAGATCTGCGTGGATTGAAGAAAAAAATATCAGATCATATCATCATGATCAGCGGATCGGGTTGAGTTGATGAGAGTCCAAGTCCAAACCACTACCACACACATCCGATCCGACCCGCATCCGCACTTTCTATATGAGACTTGGATAATAAGGAACTCAAGCCCGACCGAATATCTCACCCGCACCTCCTCATCTCGCTCCTCATAAGAATGCTCACTCAATTCAGAAAGTATGTATATAAATATATACACGTAGGAAGTAGGTTGACAAGGTTCATAGGAATAGGATATCGTGTCGTGATCTCGTGTTAATGAAATTGATCTTGTCTATTTCTCATTTTTCAGGATCTTTTGCATGGCTACCTAATAATATTGAATGAAATGCGATATTTGCAATGAAAACTGTTGGATGGAGTTGGAGTATGGAGTTGTGTTATAGATATATAAAGTTACCTATATAACGTTTTATTGAAGTTCATAAAAGCGATAGACTTTATTTTTTAGTACAAACAATAATAACTGTCGTAAAAGCAATATCCGTATGGACAAGAATACTGTTAATCCTTAGACGTATTTGCGCCTTTCCTTCCTTATACACCGTCATGGGTTCACTAATGCACTAATTTTAGCGAAATGTTAGTTAAAAGTGCGAAAACATATACATTTGTTTGTATGCATGCCCCATCCTATAATCCAGTAAGCCATCATACGATGATGAAATCTTTGCACAAAATTTTTAATTGCTACATTTTAAAAAGCTCAAACACGAGATCCGGATATTTGTTCGTGAAACTTTTGAAAGTTTCTGCATCCGATGCGAATTTGTCCTTGTTCCTAAATTGCGGATAATATTTAATATTTTGATCTGGTTAAAGTTAGATTGCATATAGTTGTACGGAGGTGGTGTGTATTTTATTGTACAATTTACACCTGGGTTGACGTACCATGAAATGATTTCCTTTGCCTTTCTCTCAAGAACATGACTCCCATGCATTTGACTCAGATCATAAACTTCCAATGCATTTTCCACGGTGAGATTGTTAAAAATATGGCGTTCACACAGTCCTCTAAGATCTTCCATTCCGTATTTGTCAGCAGCGACAAACAGCTCTCGAACCGAAGTTGATAAATTTTCCACTTTTCCTTGATAAATAAATCGTAAAAATTCTTTACAGGTGCGGGGTTCCATATCTTCAATGTGTACCTTTCTTTCGCGTGTTTCTTTCATGTTTGACGCCAGCATTGACTCAAAGTATTTGACTCTATCTGCACAGTAATTGAAATAACATGACGCATTTAACATCGCAGCATATATTAACGAAAACATTACTTGACAACTTGGTTGTTACTTGAAAGCACAAGACAATGTGCAGGAAATTTTGTGGATTGGCACTGGATACTGATATCGGAGCAATCTTCATTCATAAAATAGTCGGCAACATTGATATTACCATCAGAATGCGACACTGGTTTAAATAGATCCTCCTCTTCGTTGATGATCTTAGGTGCTACAAGCAATAAAGAGCAATATTCAAATCATAATGATTCTTTGAAATTTTACTTGTATTGTTGTCTTATATGTACTATATGACCTGACGAGGGAAATGACTTACGATATCTGCTAACAACATGAAGTGTCAGAAAAAGTATAACGGTTTTATCATGCCATCCACACGTTGATAACCAAAACTCATCCGTTCCTGTTACCTTATCGGTCGAATGTTCCGGGGACATTTGCAAATCTTTAGGTGGAACGCATTTGGTAAGTGAATCTTCAATACTGGTCTCATCGGAAGTAACGTAGCTTACATCAATCATTTTCACTTGAACTATTTTCTCCGGTTGCTTTTCAATTGTTAGGAATAGCCCAACCTTCGGCTCATGGTATTCACGGAAGATACATAAAACCCTAAAGGTAATACCCGCGTTAATGCGTGATATAACAAAAATAGAAGCTATTAGAATACTCCACACAGGGACCAGTAAAGTCAGAATGTTTATGTTACATGGAATGTCCAACGGATGACAATATTCCAGTATTAAACTTCACATTGTATTGCAAATTTTCCAGGTGAGAAGGTAGCAAATTGAGCAGCTCCTGCTTACATGGAACTTTAATTGACATGGAGTAACACAGCTCTTCAATTTCCGCACTGTCCCAGTTCTGGAACAGTTTCAGTTTTCGAACGTGTTGTGATTATTGCTTGTTAATATGTGGGATACTACGAGGAAATGCATGTTTATACTTAACTGTAATTCTCAGGCAAATTGACTCCATGTTTCGTGATGATGTTGGTAGTGTACAAGTGTGTGCGAGTTGAATTTTAAATATATCTGTCTCTAAATCTAAATTGTCTACAAACACATGGATAATTATGCATACGGTCCTAACTAGTAGTTACTTTACAAATTCGTTGAGTGAGATTTTGCGTATTTTATAACAGTACTTGTTGCGATAATGTAACATTTGAGTCTAATACTGTTGGGTGACGCTTATTATGATTTACCTATTTCTATTAGTTTATATATATAAATCAGATATATGCTGTTGTTGATTGCTACTGCAAAACGACAGTTTCATTCAGCATACCTAGTACACGTTATATACAACTCCACATTTCTATTCGAAACTTGTAACACGGTACCGATTTGCTTCACAGTATTTCTCATGACATCACTTTAAGCTCGTCGAGGAGCATATGGGTGACAAAAACAAATCTAATTTTAGAATTTGAATCATATGGTAGTGCTAGATATGGACTGGGTGGAAGGAAGTAATCCAGAATTACACATGGACAAAAAACTTTTTGCAGAATGTTTGCCTCAAAGAATTTAACAGCATCAACGTGAACATCATATGTACGATAAAAGCTAATTTGGCTGACTGATATGATTATAAAATTGCGTTTTCCTAGAGGTATGCGCAGTATCCGAGCCGAGAAATTACTAACACGCATAGTTTTGGCTTTATTCACAGTATAAAAGTCATATTGGTATATCGTCTATATTCATTCATAAAATATAACAAAATGCGTTGCGAAAGGTGGAGCGGAGTTGCATCATGTGATAATTGTAAGTTCCACGAAGGTTATAATATGGCATTCTTTTAGTGGCACTTTTGTATTCGTAAGTAGTTTAATTTGTTTTTGATAACACCATCAGTGCGTCCGCGTCCTGTCCCTTTTCCTATTAGCTATTACAGTTGTAAAAGTTCGAAAATGACTTCGGGGTATTTTCGTGAGAAGTCTTTGAACGCCTGCAAGTCCGACACAAACTTGTCTTTGTTCCTAGAATCACAATGACACCATATATATTCAGTTGTCGTATGCGTATGACATGGTAGCAACGGAACCAGACCATTGATTACTACTAACTCACCACATAATCAATTCCTTGGATTTCTTGGCAAGAAGTCCTTGCGCAGTAACGGTTTGACTTACGTCAAACATTTCCATTGCATTCTGAATGCTCAAATGCTCCAACAAGTACTTCTCACAATGTGTTGTCAAATCCGGGATGTCGTATTTGTCTGAGAGGATAAACAAGTCGGTCGCAATTTCATCCAAGTTTTCCACTGTTCCTTGGTAAATAAAACGAAGAATTTCCCGAAACAGCGATTCATCATCGTCTGTGATTTTCACTACGCCTTCTCTACTTTCGCGCATTGAGTTTGCAAACATTCGCGAAAAGTATCGGCTCCTCTCTGAAAAAAATCCTTAGTGTTTATATAACTGGTAATCGGAGCGTTCGATTTCGATTCGTTCCTCTTTATTGTGACCTTTAAGTTAAGCATTCATTTCTAACAAACACTTTGGATTTTGGATCGTGTGAAAATCTCAACTTCTTATATTCTCAAAGCTTATATATATGTGTTTTAAATAGGGTATTTGATCTTCTAAACCAGTTTTTCATTTACCAGAGAGGATGATCTTGTGAGCTGGGAAACTTTGCTGGCCAACTTGAATAATGACGTCGGAGTACGTTTCAGATAAAAAATATGGAGTAGCCGAGACTACACTAGTTGGCTCTTCCAATGATTCACTGGATGAGCTGTCATCATTAACAAGCACTGAGTCTGCAAACAGAATTGCACAATTTTAGTACATACATTTTTAATTCCCATGAGCTGTGAGAACGAGAGTAAAATTTGCATACTGTAGGACTTACAAGTAGTTTTTGCCACTTTTACATATAAATCCATTTGACTAGCAGAATCCGGCCAGTGACATCGTGACTCATAGTATTCATAGCTTTCCAGCTCGGGCAATTTGGATACTGCTGAATTTTTAAAAAAGCTAAATGCAAAAACACGCGAGCCATTATCCTTGGCGCTTATGTTGTTTTCATGATTATGAGGAAAACTCGTTGGAAAGCTATCCCGGTTTGTAAAACTTGTGGAGGAGGATGGAGACCGGGATGTGGGATTACTAGAAGTTGGAGTTCCTTTGTTATCCGGGATTGTCGTGAATGTTCCTCTCACTTCGGTTATGTCCACGATTTCATCTGACTTTGGCGATATTTTAATATATATTCCGACAAAAGGCTCCTGATAGTCTCGCGAAATGCGAAGTTTCCTGACAAAAAAATTACGTATTTCTAAATCGCAGATCGTAATGTGCGCAAATTCACAATATCTGCCATGCAAAATACAAAAAAAAAATGAACGCCTATTTGCATTCCTGTACGCTGCACATTACTTACATTGAGTGGGGAACATGAGCAAGGATCCCTGTTGAGTACGTGGTATCATGCTTGGAAAATATATGGAACGGTGGTCGTTCTATCAT
>JAANSN010001077.1:0-39170 GCA_036850665.1 Dicranocentrus wangi | reverse complement strand
GAAAACGGTTACGAATTCGACACATATGAAGAGAATCATTTATGCTTAGAAAAGTTGAAAGAACCCATATACGAAGTTTGAGCGGAACTTCGCGATTCACCCTGTACATATTATATTTTGAGAGTCAGTCGGACTTCACGCAGGTCGGTGTTCACACCTTTCCAATTCAACCAATGAAATACATAAAAAAGGGAAGAAGTTGAAACGTTGAAAAGCGCTCGTCTTCTTCGTCAGAGTCACATTTCTCACGCTTTTCAATCTCCCAATAATATTAGTGTGCACCCTCCCCCTGTCAACGAAAAGGCGAAAGGGTGTTGTACGTTTCGCTCCCTTGCACATTCTCCCCCAAACGTTATTCACATTTCCTCTCATTTTCTCCTTTCCTTTTCAAATCACCCTGATGACAGACTATGTAGTCACCCTTTCCCTCTTTTCTTCCTATCTGTCAACCCTTTCTTGTCGAAGCACTCGGAGAGAAAAGAATGGGGAGCAGCGATATACGAGCTCCATCCGCCAGGAATACGATCAACGAGCCGAGAAAAAAAAGTGTTGAATGAAAACTTGAGCTAGACGACGACGTATTATAGGGAAAAAAAGATTCGTATTATCTTTCTGCCAGTCTCACTTTCACACGCATGCATTATTCTTCTTCCCCCCTCTCTCCGTCAAAATACTTCAAATACGGTATTTTTTTTTCTTTGGGTGGGTTCACCGGAGCTGGGGGGAAACGGAATCATTTTTAAGTGCTACAATACATTCAATTCTTCGCTTTTTAAAATATAGTACATTCCTGACCGTCCGTAGCGAAATGTTTTCGATATCAACCAGTTACAACGGTTAATTTTTTACAATTATTAATCTACATGATAATCACTTTCGGGTACACAATTTATGCTTACATTAGCGGTATAGTTTTACATACTTCCACATCAAGAATTGAAATTCAGTTGCAGTCTTTCATCATCACCCTGAGCTTTCAACGGCACTTCATAATTTTCAATTTCGTCATATATCATGATGATCAATACAAAACCGAAATACATTTCTTCCATCAAATCGCTAATAACAAGAAACGAAACCGGAAGAATTCCTCATAGCCCAAAGCCATTGTCGCCCCAGCTATTCCACCATTCCGTTCGATTAGAATAAAAGGTTCGCTCCATACAAAATTCCGGATTAGAGAAGTAAAAACTCACCTTTTCCCTCTGAATCCCCCGTTACTTCTACTATTGCATTCTTTTTCGGCCTCCAATTGAAGTCCACGCGCGTTGAAGTAGAAATTTTAGAGGTGAATCAATTGACGCACTAGAAGAATTGCACGAAGAGAAGAGGAATCGCTCTAGGAAAATACAAAGTTTCATTCCTTTTCCAAGAAGGATGCAACTTTTTTCTCCCTTTTTCTCTTATTCTCATGTATTTCTTTTTTAAAAAAAGAAAAAGATCAAATGATAGTAGACTGGTAGATGGGAGAGGGGAAAGGGTCCGAGCATAGTTGCCTCTGAAGTGCCAGTGTTCAAGACAGGAGAAGTGAAATGGTAAGTCAAGTGCATGAATCACCACCACCACCATCGCCGCACACCATCATCCTGCCGGAACTTACCTTTTTTCAAAATGCCTCGCACATACATTCATACACACGACCATGGCTAGATACACACACCTTTAAGTGGACCTAATGGTTATTGCCAGAACCAGAAGAAGAAGAAGAAGAAGAAGTAAGACCACCACGAGAAAATATCCAGCATTTTCTCAATGACTCAAGTTGAATCTCTCTGGCAGGGAAAGTGATAACAGAACAGGTATGTGTCGTTGACACACAGAGTGAGTCTCAAAAAGAGGAAAAGTTGTGTTCTGTGTGCGAGGAAATGGTTTAAAAAGAGAGACCATCTTCCACTTTTTCTATATATTATTCTCTCCCCCGCCGTAGTCCCGTTATGCTGCGACTCCTTCCATTGCTGCTGCCACTTCCTCTTCTGTAATCCAAATTTCCAGACAATTAAGCTTTCTCAACTCACTCTGGCACATTTGATTTGATTCCACATGATAATGCGCTCTAATGGCCAATAAAATGAGAGAAAAGGAAATGGAAATCAAAGGGAAAAAGAAAGGTCCACACATAATGAACCTTTTTCTATGCCTCTGTTTTCCGCTCAACTTCACTTCACCCTCTTTCTTCCCAGCCATAGCCAGGTTCTGAGAAAAACTGAAGAAGAAGACTGGCTTGGAAAAAAAAGAAAAACTAGTGAGAAAAACATGTACCTTCCATGAGAGCGGGTGCATTGTGTGTGTGTGTGTGTGTGTGTGTGGGCCGTTTGCTCCTCCAAGGAAGAAAAATAGTATACTCTTGTGTTCCCTGATACAATCCTTCCAGTCAGCAGCTTCTTTTCACGCAATGGTTTGATCGTTAATTTATACGAGCTTGCAACATCCATCTCGAGTAATTCGTGGCGCGTGCAACTTGTAAAATTCTTGTTATGCTGGGACCTGCCCGCAATTGAGAGTCAGCAGCGTTTGGTTTGTTACACCAATGTTTTGGTTGCAAACATCAAATCTTACTTCCAAATTGGGTTTGGCGAGGAAGGAAGCATAAGTACGCTGGTTTTGTATTGGAAACTATGGCTGGTTTAAGGACATTGGAAAGTAAAACTTCAAGTGGTTTCATTCTGGAACTGTCTAATGTCAGAGCAGACGTCTTCTTGAAGTACATTTCCAAATACCAAACTTCAAGAACACAATTTTTGGAAAAAATCATTGTGTGTGAATGTATATAACTTCTATGCACTATATCGGAGAATGAGGAAGAGCTAATGATGTATATAATTCATTAGAGAGGTCTTTCAGAATGCTAGGAGAAGTGAATCGTAAATGATGAAAAAATCCTATTAAATTAGTCAGGATTGTTGAAATTTCAGTGATGTGTTTAATTCATATCTCATCAAATCGTCAACCGTGAATGCCCCGATCGATATAAGTATATCCCAATCCATACGAATTGCTTCTGTTGTGCAGTATAATAAAAAAAACTGGATTTTAGACACGCCACGGAATCCATAGTTTTTTCTAAAGACCGATAGTATGAGATTCAGAGGCCTCATCGACAGACAACTCTGAACACACGACCATACACCTGAGGCAATGGACCGATTTCTGAAAGTTGAAGTGAGAATTCTTGAAAAATAGGACGTAATCTAGTGTGATCTTGGTATTACACACAAATTCGTATAGCTTTCCATATCAACATAGGTATCAACATCCTCTCACATTCCACACTATAGCGCAAACAGTAAAAAAAAGTTTAGTAAAATTGCACAAGAGGGTGAAAACCATTCCAGGCTGGTAACTGGAGCAAAAATCTTTTCAAAATTCAGCATACCAGCGACAATGTAGGCCTGCTTTTTTTCTGGCTCACAGATTTTGAATAAAAAAGGGATGAGTAGGTATGTGCACAACTGCACACAGCCCATATCCCATCCCATCCAGACATTACAGAGACGTGTAAAAAAAGTATGAACTAATAGTTTCTCAAGGGTTAGCAAAGAGCACTAGCACTATATCATCGTATCATCATCACCATCTTTCCCTTCCCGTTATTTTCTAACAACTTGATACTATTTTGTCACCCAAGTACAGAGAGAGAGAGAAGTAAGTACAGGAAACTAAAAAATCTCACCAAAGTCCAACTGCACCCTCAAGCAGACAGCAGCAGCAACGGTCGACGAGACTGGTGAAGTCACGGAATTCTAGTGTGACTCTCTGACTGCTTTACAATTCTGTAAAACCAAGTTTTTTCCCCCAACTTTCTTTTTTGGCAACATCCTAACGGCTTCATACCTATATATCCCACCACCAACGAATGTAAATGTAACATGCATTTTGAGGTACTACCTTTCAAGACCAAAGAATTGAAATGGATATATATGTTCCGAGCTTTCTATTGAATTCAACATGTTCACCGAGGAAAAAATCTGGTAAGAAAGAATATCTCTGCAAAAAACAGAAAAGTGAAGCTTTGGTGGTACTCTTACACTTTTTGGTCTGGCTCCTTCACGTCCGTTTTCACTTTGGTGCTCATCTTGAGCAAAACGCTCTTTGGCTTCGGCTTCATCTTCACTCTTCCATAAATGGGCTGGAGTCCAAGACACGATGGCTTTCCGAGTTATATAACTACCCCCAAAAAGATGCAAGTAACAGCAAGGTATGTTAAGTGCGCCGTATACATTATTCTCGACAGACAGTAACGTTTTGCGCTCTCTTTTTGAAAGGAGAAAGAAGAGGTAAGAAGAAGAAGAAGAAACATTGAAAACGGGTGGTATAGAAAACTACTTGCTTACTGCTTTATACCATACCAGCACCACTCTTCCCACTCATTCTTCACGGCTGTCTTGACATTCCTCCAAAAATTTATGGTTGACCACACTTTTTACGCCGAGAGAATAAAAATTTTGCATAATTTCCGCACTTTGCATACAAACAAAAAGAGAAAAGCTCTGACGGCATCTGGTTCTTCCTCTCAAGGATCCTCTCCTCCGCTCCTCTTCTTCTGAAGGGGAAACCAAGAAGAGAAAGAGAGAAAGCAGTTAACGTACCGATAAAATAGTGGTAACATCTTTCTACCATGCATGCATGCTACTATATACACGAAGACTCGACTCATTGACGGGAAATTGTTCTAAAAATATAGAACAAAACACTGAACAAGTTGAAACAGCCAGGGAGTGCACAGCTGGAGGATCCGTGATGGCGAATCATGCATCACTTTTTAAAATTAATGTTGTAAATAATATCCTACAAAAGTATACTTAGCTTAAAAATACGTGACAAAATGCTCTCGCCGGATGACTTTAAGAAGATGTTTCACTAGCCGGCTTCACTTTTATAAACACATGTGCACAACTGAACCCTAAAAAGATGCAACAGATTTCACAAGTTTGGTTTGCCCACTGGATATTTGCAAGGATTACTTAAGTATACACTTATTGCGGGTTCTTCGTGTCCTATAGACAGCGCACCACCACCACCCAGTTTAATAGCCAACCCGAAACTTTAGTATCCATCATAATTTTCCATTAAACTTGGACATTTTACATCCGGGTCCTAATAATGGGCATTATCCAGTCCAAAGCGAAACGATGTTGATATGCGACTACACTCTTGGACATGGGTGCATGCATTGCTGTTAGGTACATATAAAAAGTATTTTCGGTGAACACCAACTAATGTCTTTCTCTTTCTGTCATTGTTTTCCTCCCATTCCCAGCCATAAGCTATAACTATATTTTTTCTGCTCATTTTTATACCCCGTATGCATGCATTATGTTCCCCATTGGTTGTAAACTGCAACCACATTTATAGCCATATTTGGTCGGGCAAAATGGG
This sequence comes from Dicranocentrus wangi, assembly GCA_036850665.1. Taxonomy (NCBI): domain Eukaryota; kingdom Metazoa; phylum Arthropoda; class Collembola; order Entomobryomorpha; family Entomobryidae; genus Dicranocentrus; species Dicranocentrus wangi. The sequence goes on along the minus strand of JAANSN010001077.1, from coordinate 33,794 downwards.
ATCCAGTGGAAGGGGACTATTTTGGGAATCATAAAGCAATGAAGAGACAACAAGCCGACCCATTATATCTGCGGTTTACTACTTGCCAAGGTGGTTACCACAACCCGTTATACACTTTTTTTGTTGGTAAAGTCCGTCCGTTATGTTTATGAAGTGTGCATGAAAACGGCAATAATAGAGATAGCGCGGTTCACACGCAGAAGAAAAAAACGGAACAGAGGAACTCAAGCTGGGCTTTGCTTTGCTTGGAAAGGAAAGCCACCTCCACGACGATCCACCCGGCGTGGAGTGTGTGGAGTGCAGTGCAGCAGGAGCAGCTTTTGTTTGGAAGNAAAGGAAAGCCACCTCCACGACGATCCACCCGGCGTGGAGTGTGTGGAGTGCAGTGCAGCAGGAGCAGCTTTTGTTTGGAAGTGGATGACATGCAATATGTACATTCTAGTGGGCTCGGGTTGCATGACAGAAGTAATAGTCTTGTGAGCAGTTGTTGCCCAAATCGCCTATTTTCTTCCCGGTAATGACCCATATTTGACATAAAACACGAAGCTCTCGCTAGCTTCACTCGCGTATCGCCATAAGCAGTTTTTGTTTGGTTGGAGTATACTTTGTCGTCCTAACAAGCTTTTTTGTTACAGGGGAATTACGTGTTGCGGCTAGGATTTTTATAGACGCATCCTTTATGCGTATAGGCATCCGACAGAAAAGCTCTCTAAAAAAATCCCTGCATTTCGGTCCCATACTACTCCCATATTATTATATCTCTGTTGCTGTTTACGACATAAAAAAGACAACAGAGGAGGAAGGAGACGACGAGCGGGGGTATGCAAATAAACCAAATTCCATTCTGCACACTGTCATATACTCTTTATAATTTTGGATGATGATGATGATGATGCTATGCGTAAACCCTGTATATTTTAGGGATGCATTTTCCCTCTCTCCCTTTTCTCTATTTTCCCGTGACTTTGCCCAGACACGTCTACATTTTTGTGTGCATCATATCACTTTGAGTTTTAAGAGTAAAATGGGTTTACTTTGTTGGCATTTATTTCCCTTTTGGGCATACCCTTTTTCCCAGCCTCAAAAAAATATTCCCTTTTTGACAATCACAAAATTTTTCTAGTCTTTTGCCCCTTTCAGGTTTCTCCTTCGATTTTCCGTACGCATTACTGGAAATACACAATGAAATGGGTACATGTGTTTGTGCCGGTAGAGTAAGTACGAGAGCGAGAGAGAGAGAGAGAAAGGGAAAAAGCCTGGTTTAGAGTTGCGTAAAGGATGAGATCAAGATTGGAAGCTGGGAACACGTAAATTCATTCAAAGAACCAGATTTGCATCTCAACAGAGGAGAAATCTTAAGAGCCATCAGCATAATCTTGAAGGAAGGAAATAGAAGTCGTAAAAGAATACTCTTTTTTCTTTCTCCCTTCCTCTATTTTTTCCTTCCGATTTATAGGTACGTTATTTTTTAAGATCTCCCTTTCTCATCTTGTCGTCCCCAAGACCATCACAGCAAGTCCCTTGCGACATCCCTAAATACCACCACCACCGCCACCAGTGCCAACCCAGGACCGCAGTTTTTGGGAGGAAAGTCATAGAGATAAGCCGTGCTCCTCATTATCATGCATTAAAACTGTCATATTCCTCTCCTCTTGGGGACCCCAACTACCTGTGCATTATTAATTTGGTGAAAAATGCAGGAAATGGATTTGAAAAATAAGTTTTTATCTCGAATGCTATTTCAACGGGGGGAGGGGGGCTAAAAAGGAGGGAAAGGTTTTGTACACTGTTTTGGATGGTGGTGGTGGTGGCAGTGTAGTACACTTTTTTGAACAATTTTTTGTAACCCTTTTCCTTCCAAATATTTTTGCATGCATGATTATATGATCAAGAGACGACGACGGAGGAGTTTGACTCTTTATGTGTAATAGGTACTCATGCAGATGTTTATGTCGCATGAGTAAACGCACTTTAGAAACTTTACACAGTTTATTACATACATCACATAATGGGCGAGCGAGCGACTGATGCAAAAATATATATTCTCGAATATCTCATGCAAATTTTAAGAGCACACGTTCTACAATAAGATCCGTTATCATGTGAAGCCATTAGGACGAGATTAGACTGGAAGATAATGGTTATGACGAGTTGCTCTTTGGGTATACGTTACGTATACCCCCCACGAGTTGCTGAGTGAGGGCAAGACACACTTTTTCTTTCGTCCACAGGTAGATATCCCATGTATTTTTGGAAAGTGGTGTGTAATTTCCACTTTTGCCACTTGCCATTTTTATATATACGAGACAACTTTGTAAAACTCCGTGTGGCACAGCTGCTCTACCAAGTTGGAATAAGGAATGTGAAAAATAAGGTGATAGATTAAAAGCATATATATACACACACATCTTTCTCAAAGCTGTGCAGCAGCACTTCCACATGAATTATTTCCTTTCCTTTCTCCCCCTCTCTTCTTGTAACTGTATATGAGAGGGGAAAGACTTGGAATATTTTTTTTCCTTCTGAAATAAAGAGAATACATCGGGACTCCCATAATTTTTCTCGTGAAAAAAAAATCTCAGCGTTGCACCTGTAAACTACTGGCAATGTATAAAAAAGGGTTGTATGTTGTCACAGATTTTTTTACCATCCTTCATGGTCGAAATCAGTGGTGGAGAAAGTAAGTAAAATGTATAAATCTAGGAGGTAACTTGTCGCCCTCTTTTTTTCCACAAAGAGATGCTCGAACTGCAGAACGGGTGCGTGAATGGGCTCTCCTCTCCCCACTTGTGTTTTACTAGTTTCTCCGGGCCTTCCTAAAAATGTTGTGGTATACAAGGATTTCTTCGCTTTTTTGGGAGGATATTTTCGTTATTTTTAGATACATTTTTTCTAATATAGCTCATAAGAGGAGGACCAGGCTAGTCATCCCTTTTTCAAGCAGAGCCATTATCGAATGGGGAAGTTTAAGGGAAAATGGAAAGTGTAAGAGGGAAGAAAAAAAATAAACGACAAGTCAGGCCAACCAACCAACCCATAAGGCTGGGGAAAAGCAGTTATGTTATACCGCAGTAGTGGTAACACTCCACATGTGGAATGGCATGCCCTTATGGATAACCAGGGGAAAATATGTATTGAATGGATATATATTGCCCATATTTAAGAAAAGCGTAGCATAACTAGGGAGGAAGGAAATATAGGGAAAGTTGGATATAAAACGTATATATTATAAAGAATATATACGTATATAGGACAAGCATGCTTGAAAAGAGTCCTCCCTTGAAACGTGTTGGGCAACAAAAGCCTACACCATGAACATTGACAAATGTCAGTAAATAATTCATCTGCTCAAGCGTTTCTCATCTCTTCCAATCCGAAAACTTAGTAACCAATTTAGATATCTATTACGGTAAGTGACTTTCCCTGCTTTCACCGGCTTTCTTCTCCATTCCCCTATTCCACTGAAAAAAATTTCAACTCTCATAAAATATTATAGGTTGGGGATGAGCTGAAGGATTGTGAGGTTCCCAGTTACTTGTGATGTGGAGGAGGGAAGTAGGGAAGCCCAGGCGTAATAGAAAAAAATAAACCGTGGAAAAGTATATATATGAATGAATGAATGTTGCGTATGTTTCCGCGTCCGCGTACATACATATATTATGCGTAATAATAACAACAGTCGGTAAATTTCACAAGTATGTGGAACCGGTTGTCGGTTGTGGAGGAACCAGCGTAGTTACCGCTGCAGTTTATGGTATATGAGGTAGGCAGAAAGAAAGTCTATGTACAAAAATGGTATAGACGAGAAGTAGTCGACAAGTTGCCAAAAAATAGTTCCAAAAGATTCGACTAAAAAAGAAGGAAAGAAGAAAAAAAACTTTCGTATATCTTGAGGTCCTCCATATTTCAACACATTTTTAAGTTATCTATAAATTCTTTTTTCTTTATGCTATCAAAATATACAATATATATAGAATGGAAAACACTTACCCTTTTTGCACTAGATATTGAAAGAGTTTTTTTTTCTTCCAGGTTTCCTTGTTTGCTTGGCGTGTTATGTTACCATTTCACAACCCAACTTTAGCAATTCTGATGCACCAACCAACGTATGAGCAACGTTATTTTAAGGAATGTAGAATGTATAGTAGTAGTAAGTTCTCGCAACGCAATACATTTCTAGTTGAATTGCTTGCTGGCAAAAAAAGAGGGTCGACGAATGTGGAAAGACGACAGAAACAGGAGAGTCCTTAAAAGTGAAATGAAACTAGTTCCGCTCTAATAATGGTTACATTATCATCCAGTCTTGGGGTGGATATACTTACATATGGCAAAGTATCCAAACTATAATGACATATTTTCTTACAATAACTGGCAGTAAGCTAGTCTTTTTTTTTATAAAAAAAATAGTTTGTAACTTTAAGGAAAATAAAAGCTTCGAATAAATACTTGAGAAGTAGCAATTTTTTTTAAAGTTTGTCTTATAGAAGCATTATTACGTAATCTTATATTTGTCATAAGTTTAAGAATTTCTAGGAATGTATATGTTTCAGAGGGAAAGTTCCAAAGGATAATGATCATCGGCCCGTCGTCAGAGACCCATCACGTAGTTTTATAGTCATTACAAGGAAAAAGCAACAAGCAAAACTCAATGTATATATATATCCTATAAGAAATCTCATTTAATTTCCTATTTATCTATAAATAGACTCAGAGGGAAACAATTTACGCGGATATAAACCCGTTTTCATCATTCGCTGACGTGAAGTAATGAGCCTGGGCCAGCAGAGCAGAGCTGCCATCCGAGACGACCTTTAATTTGCCAACTTTAATGACTAATGAGGAAACCATGAAACAACTCGTGTTTGTCAGGCAGGAAGGAGGTGCATATATATTGACAGCGTTGAATTTCAGATATGTGGAAGCAGAAGATGCCTCCCTTTGCCACTTCTTGACTTAAGTAATTATTGCCAAGTAAATAATGAACCCTTTTCCACCCGCTCAACTCTTGCTTTTCCTCTCCAATTTCTCACCAGAACTCACTCCTCCGACTCTCCAATGCACTGGTAATGTGGCTGTGAGAGTGTTGATATACACACCAACACTCCGAATGCCAAATGTAATAATAGTATTGTGTGGTAATGACAGTGTCAACGAAGGAAAAACAGTGCGTTCCTCCACTCTCTCTCTCTGTTGGAATAAACGGAGACAGCAAAAACTATATAGATAAAGAGAGAGAGAGAGGGACGTAAAGGATAATAATAGTTATTGTAGGGTAGGAGGGCAGAGAGGGCAAAAGCTAATAAACCCGTATTATCAGGAAGCCAAGATGGTGAGCATAATGGGGAAACATGTATTTCAAGTAACGACTAACTCCTCCACAGAAGCCACCATACCACCGTCTGATTGTGTGCATTGCAATAAACCCTGTGTGAAAAAGCGCAATTCTTATAAGGGAACAGTAACTAATGGGCATGGAAATGGTTAAAGGGTAAATAAGAAAATCGGTGTGGGAGACAGTAGCCCATCGGTTTTTGTGTAAATACTTGGGCTTAGGCTAAGCATACGAGTACTATATACCCTCTCATTTTATAGCTCTTCTGTTTTCGACTGTAATACAGCCAGCGGTCTCGTGAATAATACGAGAATTTAGGGAAATACATTTGTTTACTGACTCGAAGAGGATGGTGGTGGCGGTGGTGGTGGTGTGTTACAGGAAAGAAAAATAGATACACATTCGTATTTGTCTGTTGTGTTTTCAGCCTCCACTGCACTACTTTCTGGGGGGAAATGAGGATCGTCGGGGCTGCATGGAGAATATAGGTATGTTTTTGTTTGCAAGCGAGAAAAATAGAAGAATAGATGCACCGCGGTGATGTTTACCGTCTCCAAGACGTGAAAGAAGGCTTCCGTTTGATGCTCCAGAGTACAGATGGCCGGATTCGGTTTACTTTTTTTCTGGTTATATTTATCCTTATCCTCCCTCATTTGGTTTACTTTTTTGGGAGGTTCAGTCCATACTCCTCCTGCGTCTTGTGTATACAACTTTCTCGTTTTGTGGGAAAAAGTAGGTTTTTTGAAGTGTTTGCCTTCTATTACAGTATACCAGCCCAGACTAGAGCTAGAGCATAATGGCAAGTTACGACCACGACAGCGTCAAGGAGGAACTAAGAATGTACATATTTGAACTGTTTGAAAGGAAGAAAAGAGCAATGGGGAACAGCTGAGCTGAGGTGGATATTGTGTGAGATGAGAAGAAAGGGGAATCCGGGTTTTTTCTTTTGTTTTCTATACATTTTTTTAAGTCACACACAGCGAATATGTTTATATCTTACGTAACAACGTGGATTGAGCATTGAGCGAGCGAGACACCCACCGTAATAGACTTGACACGACGCTGCGTGTGTGGTTTTGTTTGGTGGCATAAGGAACATAATAGAGAGAAAAATGTTGGAGGAAAAAGACAGATAGCAAAGTGCTACTGATAATCACCCGAGTGTCTGTTTTACGTCCCGCAACATAATTTTCCCCATTCAGGTCACATGGGAATAGGAGAGAGAGAGAGAAAAAAAAAGCCGAGAGAAGCTGGTGGGCTGCTGGTGGAACGGGAGAGAGGAAGCATGGAAAAAAACTACGAGAGAAACCCGTAGATTGCATTACAGTGTTGTCTCCTCCTTGCTTAGCCCCAAACAAACAAGAGAAACACTTCATATTGTGCGATCTTTTCAGCGATCCAACACTGGCGTATGGGCTTTTGAATGTTCTTCTTGCACACGTTGCGCTATATACTCTCAAAAGGTTTGACTTTGCGTATGAGACTTTAAGAAGTTGAATGAAAACTTGTGTGCGTGGCGTGTGTGGATTGTGGATATATAATATAGAACATATATGGTATTGGAAGACGATGACGACGAGTCCCGTCGAATGTTTGTACACAAACAGAGCTCCACACACCGAGCTGACCACCAACCATCAAAAGGAATCGGAACAAACAAGGAAAGGGAACGCATCTCCAAAAGAGTGAAGAATGCTTTTAATACACTAAGAAAAAGGGTAACTTTGAAGGAGTCAACCACATCACAGTCGTGGCGGTTGTGATGGGGCGGACTGGCGGAAGTAAGATGAAAACCTAAAAACAAACATGGGGTTGGTCGGTCGGTGTGATGATTCCAGAGGCAATAAGGGTCCCAGCTAAAATAATGTTCATGCATATGCAACAAAATATATTTAAGAGGATCGCTTTCACTCTTCCTTCTCTCTCTCTCTCTGTTAAAAGGCTTTGCATTGTTGAGCAACCACCTGACTATATTGTTTGGGGAAACACTCCTCATCTCATCGCCACATTTTTATATTTTAAAAAAAGTCACACAATGCGTGTACAATAGGATAACCTTTGGCAAAGAAATTGGATGTCTAGTGCATTTTACTTTTCTCGGGCTTCATCATCGTCATCATCGTATCGTTTCACCTTCATCTTCCTCCTAACGAGCCGGCTTCCTTTAAAATCCTTTCTTTTATATTCCCTCGTTTGGCGTCTGTCTATATTAGTTATGCTCCTTGTGGTTGCTTTAGCACACACACACTTTGCCAATATGTAAGCATGACTTCCCGGCTTTAGCCCGGAATCCCGTGTAACTGACAACAAAAAGGAGGAGGAATCCTTTATTCCCAGTCTCGAAATCCCTATCTTGTCTCTTGGCATATTTCTAATATAATACAAATAATACCACCTTCCACACCCAAGGTGGTTCCCGGGGTACGCGTTTTACATGATGTGTACACGTAGCACACACTCTCGTTAAATCTTATTTTTGCTGTCTGCCAATGCCCCAGCCGTCATCATTCATATCGCAAATGAAGCTCTAGACACATGGCTCACGGTGGAGATGTGGGTTTCCAACAAAAATCTTCTCTTTTTTTCTGGCTTCCTTCTTTTTCCATTTCTCACTCTCTTGGCTTTTCACCTAATACCAGTCCACGGCGGCGGCGGGGAATACGTATATACCTACTTAGGAAGACAATGTGCGGGTACCCTCCATCAAAAATTTCCCTTTTTTCTTTTCTCGTGAATGATTTCTCGAGGAAAAAAAGCAATCGAAAAGAGGTGCCTATTCACTCCAGGGAGAATGAAAGACAGACCGGATAATATTGAGAATTCCATTTTTCCCACAAGAAAATTACCACCGAAGGAAGGAGAAAAGGCAGCAGGAAAAAGAACAAGACAGGGTGGCGGTATGTGTGTGTGTGGTACAATGAAAGGAAATGCCCTTTTTTTACTCCCTCCCTGGCCGGGGAAAAAAGGATCAGGATGGAGTCAAAAGTCATCATTCTTTGATTCTATTACAACCCCGCGTCTTTTTTCCTTTTTTGATGCATTGCATGTTTCAACCGGAGGAATACGGAAGGGAGGACGACGATAATGCATTTTGCTTAGTTTTTTTTTCAGAATATAAACTCCGTTCCGGGCTATTGCACTGGTATCGACATTGATATCGCTTATCATCATCACGTTTACCAAGAAATTGAATAAGACATGGGAGAAATGATTGCCATGACCGAGAAAGGGAAGGAAAAGCTATCAGTAATTTCATCCATCCAATCCTTGCCTTCATTAATGTCATTCCGCTTTCTCGTCTCGTCTCCCCGTCTACACAATCACAATCATGGGCATCATCACAGTAGGCAGACACTGCGCATATCATTTTAATATGCATGATTCCACTTTGATGAAGATGATGATGATGGTCCTCGTGTGAAATTATACTCCAAAGTGGAAGGGGAAAGGTGATGATGAAAATGTATTATAATACGGGAGAAGGATAGAACAACTCCTCGGTTTTAAAATTAACGCTTTCAAAGAGCCAGTGAAAATTCAATTTTGTATAAGTTAAGAAGGACTAATAGAATATTTGGGAGAGTGCCTAAAACGTAGTATGGGCGATGGAGTCTTTTGTCAGTCAGGAGTAGGAGCGCGATGGAACTGATTTCAGGGGAAGTTGATGACGGTACTTTATTCAAATTAGGCATTCTCCTCCTTTATGTTCCAACGGTGATTTTACGCTGAGGAAAAATGTACTATAGATTTACGACTCTCTGGTTTGGCCCCACTCCCCGGAACTCTACACGTGCATGCTCCAACAAGTGATAGTTATGCTAATTAAGGACAAAGTGAGCGCATCACGATGAGAAAAGTTTATTAGCAAATGGCACTTTCGTAATGTATGAGCGGAGCGGGGGCACAATGGACCATCGACATGGGATGTAGGCAGGAGACCGACCTACTAAGTCTAGGTATGCATATGCAAGTTTTGGAGAGAGTTGATGAAAGACTCTGTCGTGTACCTAGACACTCTCTCCTCCGAAATTTACCTAAAAGCTCATTAATAATGCATAGATGTATACGCTCTCCTACCTTTTTAGCTGCTATCACTGGAGCATTCATCATCATCATACTGGAGTCCTCGCCTCTGCTCTGATACAACCGTAAACAGGCTAATGTCTTGATTACAAAGAGAAAACGGCTGCCAAATCTGGCTGATATTGTGAGTCAAAGTGGTTGGGAGTAATGATGGAAGGTAAATGGAGAAATTTATGGAGAGCGGATATGAGCAAGATAATACTTTTTTGTGGCCACTTCACTGCATTTTTGGTTACAAGTGGTGTAAAATAATGATACTAATGCGGATCAGTTACTTTCATTCAAACCTTGTGTGACTTCATTCTTGCTGGGTGTTTAGATGGTGGAGCGTGCTCCATTCAATACGTCCTCTAAATAAGTATGTATAGTGACTAAAGTCCAATGCGCTTTTGTGAAAAGCAAACAGTTAGCCGATATACTTACCTATATGAGCAACTTGCGCCAACATGTTTTCCCAAAAAAGATGAAAAGGCGCTGTCGAGTAGGAGAGTCAAGTCCTCAGTCAACCTTTTGCGAAGTGAAGTGTTTTCCTTTACTCTGCTGCCAATGGTTAGTGCAAAAATGCTGAATAGAAGTGGCTTGAAATGTATACATAGTCGAAGGAGAACATAACCAATGGAAATTGTTGAATTGTAAATCGGTTGAAATTTGAATGGAATATGAGTAGCCCGGGGTGTCAGAGCTTTTCCAAGGGTTTACTTTACAATTGAATAAAACAGTACCCACATATATCGGGTAGATATCCAATGTAAATGTTTATCCTGGAATGAAAATACTTACACATTTTAGCTACCGGAAATAAAAGGACTGTATGCTATATACGCGTATACCTATGCCTATATATACATTTGCTTATTATGCAATATACGTCTGCACTCTCCATATTTACAACTCTTTTTCCCTCTTGCAAAAATGTTAAATTTGCCTTTTGTTGGGTGATTGTAATACCGTCAGTTTGGTCTTGGACGGTTTTTGTAGATACACTCTGGAAAAGGGATCTCGTCACGAAATGGAATTGAGACAGGGAAAAGGCAGAGTTTGAGAAAATGTACATATTTAGAAATGTCATGAGATTTCCCTTTCTCTTCCCTTTCCCTTGCCCTTTCTCCCCTGACGACTGATTTTGACTTTTTGACTCTCTCTCTTCTCTCTCTCTCTCTCTCTCTCCTCCTTTCTCTCCACAAACACATAAGCAGCCCGGCTTTCACTCACTTTCTCTTTTTCAACCACTTTAAGTCTTATTGAGTCGGGTCCACCGCCCATTTCTCTGTTTTCGAATTTGAGAACGTCGACGACGGCTTGATGAATGTTAGATAATATGCTCACTCCATTTGTACTTATCTACACTCACTCCGCTCGCTCTCTCCCCCAAAAACAGAAAAAGGAGACCTTACACATTTGCTCTCGATATTTTGGCACATGTAGCCCCACAATACACACTGAATTCTTCTTCTTCTTCTCTTTACATCAAATCAAATGTATTTCAGCTCTTCGTATTTTGGAGTAAATGCTTTCAGACGAACATCATCTTTTGACGGAGTGCTACCATTGAGCGGAGTGTGATGTGGTTAGCCCACTACTTCCCTTGATTCCGATACAAAAAGCGGGTCCATATATAGCCGCCACTGTTGCCTCCTCCACTCCTCTGCCCGCCGCCTTTTACTTAACGAATAAAATGGGTGAGAGAGACAGAAGAGAGAAATGGATAAGACCATGTTCTTAACTTTTCCCTTTGCTTTGGCAATGTCTGCTCGGATCGCTTATTTCGACAAAGCTCACATGTCCCATTTTAGCTTTAGAGTTTTCCATTCTATATTTTGACATATTACATTTTCTTCTCCACAACACAACGTTTCATTTTCCTATTGTCGCTCGCCTCTAGGTTTGGTTTTCAAGTGTGAAGGAAATGGAATCACTGAGCTCAGGCCACAATCAGCTTTGTCTTCTTCCCTTTTTGTCCCTTTTGTGTTGAGATTGACTCCAAGGACCTTCCCGAGTGGAATTGAAGTTGGAAAATAGTGCCAGCCAGCACATCCATTCACTCCATTATGGAATGAAGTGTAAGAAGAACAGCAGAGAAGCGGATTTTTTCCTCTATGAGCGAAAGGCAAGTGTGTAAACGCGGGCCACAGAAAAAAAATTCAATGCGAAAAATAGTTAAATGTAATGTTACATTACTGACAGAACGTGATATAGCTATGTACTCCTATAGTTTTTCCTCCCACCACCACCTCCATATCTACTCCTTAGCCACACATGACAGAAAAAAGTTGGGCTGTCGACTATCTCATCTCTCATTCCACTGACTTTTCCCAGGGAACTTGAGTTGATAAGTGAGCTCCTTGGGAAAGGAACGGCGGTATATACATACATAATAATATTCTGGAAGAAATCCCACGCAGTTCCCATCTCACATATGGGTACATGTTTAGACTACAGTTCACGACGATACATGTTTAAAATCTATAAAAATCGTGCATCGTGCACCAGTTTCCCGGAGCCGCTAACCTTTTCACGAAGAAGGGAAAGCCTATTAGGTGAGAAAAAATGCAAGTCATACATACGTTTTGTGTTACATAATATCGGATCCCGTATCAGCATGCACCAGATCACTATCTATTTGTTAGGCTGAGATGCTGCTGGAATATACGAAGAAAAAATGCATATTTTTCACATGTTCCCAATCCACCTACTCCGCAGAATAATATTGAAGCACATGCTACGTGGGAATATATATGTGTCACCGGGACGGGGCTCGCTCGGAGCGAGTGGAGACAGAATGGGTATATCGGATCCTCATGTTTTGAAATATCGTGGAACAGGTTTTTTCTTTCCCCATTTCCCGTCGACAATAGTTGGGATTATGATGATGATCAGACATGATAAAATACACTTTTCACCTCCCTCTCTCCTCTCTAATTCCCGGTTGCAACCAAAAGGCAATCTATTCCTCTTCAAGGGGATAAGGAAAAGGAACGGGATGAGTTATACGGAACAGTCACGCAATACAAGTAGTTTCATTTTGCAAGACGCAACAAACGTAGGTAAGTAAGTCAGTGGGCTATAGAAGGAACGACTCGGAGTCAGATTAATGTACAATAAGTCCCTTCAGGCTTAAAAAGGAGGGAAAGATGGGAGACTTCCTATTCTCATTTCCTCTTTCTTTATTCGTTTAGCCCGCTTTCTCATTTTAATCCTGTTATGAGAACAAGTGGCTCCGGAAACCAGGTGTTCCATACCCTAAATACCTTCTGCAAGTAAAAAAAAACTTTTAGGCTAGTTCCTTTGCATTTCGCCTATAATGAAAAGAAAAAAATGTAGCGCAATTAGTTAATTATTTAGATGAGAAGAAACCCCAGAAAAAAAAGGAAAAATGTGCAATTTTAGTCTATTAAGTTGGCATACATAATGTAGTGAGATTGGGAGACATACTTTTAAAAGTTTTATGGATAGCTATATACCCCATATATACCATACGACCATACCTATTCCTTCTTTTTCCTCTCGTTTCCCGTCCGAGATCACAGAGGAATAACTAAAAAGAACAATAGCTACACACCACGTCTGCAGTCATGCACTCAGCCACGGAGGTTGTACGTGGCTACACGTTCACTCACTCTTACAAAGAGAAAATTCTCTTCTTTTTTTGTTTACGGATATGTCATATAGCTATTAGGCATATATCTAACTCGGGAATGAAAGAGTAAACATGCGTCTCACTTTCTCATGTCCTCCCTCCCGCCCGCGTAGACGACCTCTCCTTCAATTTCTGATGCAGTTCAAATGAAGTATGTTTTCCGTCTTGGAATCCTTTTTTTAAGGAAAAAAATACCCCGTTCAGAGGACGGTTTAAGATTTTCACTTGAATTTGTATATAAATATTTAGAGTTTTTGTATGAGTGAGCAAGCACGTGCCCCACTGTAGACCACATGGGAATACGCTCCCTTCTTTCTTGAGCCCTTTTCACTGTTTTCCCTTTATTTTGACAAAAAAATACTCAGACAAAAATGTACAGTCTTTTTAACTCGTAAACACTTCTTGGGTCAATGCTACTGATGCTATCAACCGTATATAGAATATGATGTGGAAAAGTGAATGATAAAAGTGTCTTCGGAGTCTCCCCGTGGCCAAACAAAAAAAGAGAGAGATTCTATTGGGAGTCGTGGTGTGTTTTAGAAAAAAAAGAAGGAAAACTTTCACTCTGTATCACAAACCGCTCACTAGTGCCATAGAATTTTCTATTTCTCCGCCGTTGCCGACGCATAACCATAAAAATGAATAGGTCCTAAATGCTGACATCAGCCGGATTTGGGACTTGTGTGCGTAATAGCGTATGCATGTACGGGCATAAAGATATATTCCAAATAACCCTGAAAGGAAATCAGGCGAAACCCCATGTGCACACTGAAACATTTACCGTAGTACTACTACTTCACCGCCGAATTCACTATGTGATTGGGTGGAAGAAGAAATTGTGGAAAATTGAAGCCAAGTTACAGGTAGGCTTTTGTACTTTGTACTACACAATAGTCCTCACCTACTAGTAATGAAATCACAACAATTTTCCTTGTCCTCAACATGCCTGGCTGGGGAAATGATAATGATTACAAATTAGGACATGGCATTATCAGAACTCTACAATAATTTGGAACTAGTTCATGATGATGTTGGCATTTTTTGTACGAAACAGAACTCGATGTTCAATAGTGAATTGTTACAGCTAAAATGTATATGATTTTGCGAATACCAAAAAAAGCAAGTTTGAAGGTGACCCTATTTTCGTTTGACGACGGAATTGCTGCTGAATTTGCTGCGGTTTCAAGTAGTGGACCGTGAAATATCTTTTTTTGAAAAGTCGTATGCCCAGCGGTGGTGGTGGTGGTGGTCAGCGTCAGAATGTTTTTTGGAGCAGCGGGCGCGACTGTGTAAACTCCCGGTAATTGAAGTCACTTCATTGAATATTTTCCAAGCTTGCAGTTTTCTCAAGAGATGTACCCGTGCCATGAAAAGATCGTGGAAAAACATGCGGATGGCCAGTGAAATCATGAAATCAGACTTTCATTTCCTTTTCACTTTGACATCTTCTGTCCCCTTTTCCTCTGAGAAGTCTCACAGCTGCCACTCTTCATTCGAGAGTTAATGATGGTGATTGTGTGACCATCTCAGCAGCAACTACATTGTGTCTCCCCATCCGAGAGACGATCATCACGGTTGTTTGATAAAATTGGTCTGGACTGGACACTGCGTTACAAGTCACAAGTGGGCGTACGATATAAAAACACACACAAGGTTTTTGTGGAAGGGAATTCAAACGAAAAAATGAACACAATTCAATCATTCAGGGAATCACTAAATGTTGATCAACCACAAATTGGTGTTGACAAAGAGAAAGTGTTTTTCTGTAATCAAATAAGACAAACTGGAGTTGGCTTGCCACAAGTCCCGGAATCAAGAGTCAATAAGAGCATACAATCAATAATTTGAAACATTGATGAAGGTTTTTTTTCTGTGATTTATTTTAGTACAAGCATAATATGGCAAACAAGTCTAGTAAATGTATTTCCTTCTTCTTCAAAAGCCTTACAATCAAATCTTACACATTACGTTAAATTATATATTTCGAGTAGTTGCATTGTTTATACCTCCTTTATCTCTTGTAATGGTGAAACAATATTATGGAGAAAATGAGATTGAAAAAAATGGCGGCGTCCAGAAGAATGGGCTATGACAAAACTGTCATAGGTTTCATGTAGCTATTAAAAATTAGATATAATACTGCGTATAGCTGGCCTAAGAAGATGGGTCATAATGTACTTAATCATTAAAAATTTCAGTTGAACAGTTTGTTTGCAATTCCACTTAACTATACACTACATTTTAAGTTGAGGTCAATAGTTCCAGATAACTTACAAGCCAGTTGACTGGAACTATAATCCTCAAACATTGTCATATACACTGTAAGGAACATAAAATTATCAATCATTCAAGTTTGAGTTGCTCGTAAACATACATCTCTCTCTCTCTCTCTCACAAACAACAAATAACATTATTTGCTAATGTATGTCAACAACTATTGTAGTCAGTATAATAGTAACATTTCCAGAGAAAAATACTTATTATAACCGTTTTTGCTATATTGCTCTTCTAAATTCTTCTTATATCCCGTCGCGTCAGACTCAACAACCTCCACAATGGCTCGTGTTACAGTTGAAGAAGTGCAATCAGAGATGAAATCGTCAACATGATGATCATCTCAACTGATGAGATTCCTCGACCCGTTGCCCCATTGCAGTCGTCAACATCTCTAATGATCCGGTTCGCATACTGCTTATCGTAAACGATGTCTTTGTTCGAATTGACATAACGACCATACTGGTCGATTCTTCTCGACTCGGAGCCATCCTCATTCAAAGAGATGAGCCCTATTGATGTATCCTACAATTGGAGAAAAAAATAGAAATCCGGATAAATTGAGCACACGTCTCTCTCTCTACATCCACTGTTTACTCCGTACCGCCGCCGCACCGCACCACATTATACAAAGCATTTGAATTGAATGCGAGCTCGAAAAAAAACGAAAAAAAAAACGAGAGCTTCAAGTGGATAACATTCCTTTGTTTGTCTAATACTCAACAAAACGATAAAATTCTCTACACGCATTACATCGGTGTTGCACACAGACATTGTTTGAGTTGAAGAACAAGTGTCCCCACTTCATTCTTTATGACAGGGAACACACATCCATACCGTATTTTGAGCAGACAAAAGGTTGACTTTTTTTAGATGTTGGCTTTCACTTGAAGAAAATATGCGTGTCTCCTTACATCTCATGTTATATCTGAGTGACACAAAGGCACGTCAACATCACTGTATTGTCATGTGTGCACTTGAACCCAAAAAGGCATTTTCTCTTCTTTTTTTTATATATAATATGGTAATGATGTCGCATCCTTCATTCTTTCACGTGATGTGTACCTACTTTACGTATGTTTGTACGTGATGTCTACACGGGAAAAATGTGTTTTAGGGTATAAGTGAAAGCATGAAAGGAGAGGATGAAAAGCATGCCTTTGTCATAATATGTGTGCTTAGGGATTTTTTTTGGGAAAAGAGCATCCTTCTTGTAGGTACATACCAACAAAACTGTGAGTAGGTATACGTATACGACCAGGCAGAGAGGAGGAAAAGACAGAATGAAAAGAGTTGTGAGGTGATGGAGGAGAACAAAAACGGAACAAATGATGAATAATTCAGAAGAGGATGTCTTCTTATCAAGCTGCCTTTTTTGGGGAGTCACAGGCATAATAAGGCATGTAGATGGGAATACAAGAAGAGTTCAGTAAGTCACTTTTTAGTTTAGGAGCCATGAGGAGGAGCAGGAGCTTCATTCATGTACTTTCATAATGTCTTTAAAGGGAGAAATTGAAAAGGAGAAATAACAGAGTGTTGTTGCGTTTACAATCTGTTTAGTATGAAATACAAAAATGTTTGAAAAGGTGGAAGAGGAGTAGGTAGACTTCGCTGCTGCTGCTGACTGGATACACTTTATAAAGGTTTTCCTGTTACTCTCATGATCTCCTTAAACCAACCAGCTGCATGTGTTGTGTACATAAGAATCTCTCCTAAACTTGCGAAAAAAATGCTGGAACGGTGTGATACCTACCAACTACCGTTTCCCGGAATGGGAATATATAGAAACGGATTACCTTGAAAAATTGAAAAAGGCGTGTGTGTGTGTGTGTACCTTAAAAAGCAAGTTGGTGATTCCATAATACGGGCCAAAGAGACGTAAGAGCACTTGTTCCGTGTGGAATGTTTGAGAAGCTTTTAAAAGGGTCAGTCGAATGTCTTCCCGTTCAACGTAGTCTTTATCTTCGCTGGTGATCACCTTGTCGGTTGGAATTCTTCCCCAATGACATTGTCGGAATTCTGTTATGGCTCTGGTCGGCCCGAAAGGACACACCAGCCGGAAGTTCACGGACACCAGGCCGGCCGCCCAGGTTGCGTTAGCGTAACCATCTACAATTTTCAAGATGTGGGAATCACAGACAGAGTCATATATATTCATGAGAGATATGCCTACGGGTGCATTTTCTGGTGAAATATGAAATCAGACTTCCACCATTGGATATCTCTATTAAATCATTTTTTTGTGGTGTGTGATATATGATAACGCTAAAATTAATCTTGTGTAATGTCTCTCCAATGCATATTAAATTTCACCCCTTTCCCACAAGTTTCCGAATTAAATTGCCGTTTTCATGGGGGAAACGTGTGTGTGTGGGGTGGGGGGACCATTCCAACTCTGACTTTCCCGACGACTCTTTTCTTCTTACCAGTGTTAAGGAGCGGTGTTAAATGGTCAATGAAGGCAACATCGCCTTGGAACGTGGCAAGACAACGGAACGCCCCCAAGTCGCCGTAGAATCCTTCAGCCTCGTTGTCAGCACAGAAACTTTGTTCATTAGCCAGACCGGGTGCATCTACCATTTATCAAAATTCATGTCATTAGAATCGTTCTCTCTCTCTCTTTCTACTTATAACTTTCTGTTGTGGTATAATATTAGACTCGAGCCAAAGAAGCTCTCCCACTCTCTCTCCCTCTCTCTTCTCTTTGTCTTTTGTACACTTTTCTATGAATGATTGTTCCCCTTTTCATTCCAACTTTGTGGATTTCTCATGTGTTGCTCTAATACAAACTGATTCATTTAAAGAAAGGGGAAGGGAAGGAAAGAGCAAACGAGAAGTGATGACTCCCCATTATCAATTTTCGGTGTAGTAATAATATTCATGAAGAGAGTGTGTGAGGAGAGGAGAATAATACGTCTATTATCAAAGCCATCATCAGTATTATTATCACATAGTGGATTCCGTCATACCAAGATTGCTCCCTACGCACAATGAGCAAAGGGTTTCCGGAAGATTAAGATTGGGATCGTTGGCTCCTGGAACGCAACTTCCCCCAGAAAAGAAACCTGCTAGAGCACGACCAAACTGACACCGAGAGGGATAGATGAGTCCCGAGTCTCGCAGAACAATCAAAGGGATATTCCAGCCGGTCAGGGAACTCACGCTTCCGTGACAAGACCGTTTCCCTCTTAAATCAACAATAGACTGAACTCCGGAATCCGCTCGGACCACAGCGACAGCGTATCTAGTCACGGAATCAAAAATGGTTTACAGAACACGGTCGTGGGAATACAAAGAAAACTTCACCCTGATTCTAACGTAAGAAATGCTAGTAAACCTTAAAGCATTTTAATTTAAGAATATCTAAATTTACCTGGATGCATCGGTTTCATCGTCTCCAAAACGCTCAGCTTCTGATAAGATCGGTGTTAGTCTTAATCGTCTTTAAATATTTTAATAAAAATAGAAATTAACATATTTGAGATTGCAGAGATGGTATCTGTGACGTGTGTTAGCATGTTTTAAGTCCTCGTCCTCCTATATATACCAAGAGGCAGAAGTACAATGTGCATAATATTAGGTACATACTTTGATCCGACGTACGCTTCCCTAGCGTCCACACTAAGAACATCAGCTTGCCCCGTGGTAATCTTCTTCATGCAGTCATCCTTCCCTTCTCCCTGAACACACTCAAAATACGGGGCTATTCGCCGTCCATACGAAGCCATGAGGAGTCCCCTACATTTCAACTTTTCAATCTCATTTCGCACGCAAATCCGCACCGTTCTTCGGCTCGGGCACGACGTCTTCTCGATTGTCATTGTGTAGTTGCCCCGGTCCAGGTAAGCTAATGGGGTCACGGTAGCCGCAACCGAAGTCGGAACGTGGAATTCCACCTCGTCCGTGCCAAACTCGAGAATGTCTGCAATCCAGGAGATTGCCGGAGGTGGTTGCGCCCCACTCAGAATACTACTTCCAATTGTCCGGTGAAGGGTGATTTGTTGCTGGATATCTGCTATGGTTGCAGTAGCGGACAGTCTATTTGTTACAAGGAAACTTCTCCACGGTCTTCCTGCCCATGTACAGGGATTATTTGTATTTATTGGACGAGATGTCCCATCCGGACATAAAAATGAGTACTCTGAAGCACTCAAGCTAAATCCACTACTCCCACTTCCATTATTGTCATTTCTTCTACTTGTCTGAGCACTTGGGCCAGGTTGGAGGGGAGTTTGATCGCTGAAGAAACGGTACACCTTAAAAAGGAAGTTTTTCTAGGATTACTTTTCTCTCCAGTTATTACCATTTCCCTCTAAAAGTGTATCTATAACTGGCTTGATTACTCTCGAAAAACTTTTTGCAGACAATAATAATCCACTAGAAATCGTCATTCTTATTATTATATTACTGTCGGTCGTTCAGAACATTTATATATACCCTTTTCCATACCTCACTACTCCTACCCTCCTCCCACAATTCTTGTAGTATGGCGAAATTTTCAATTTAATTGCAAAACACAAAAACCTCAGACTCATCTTAAAATTTCGCATTGAAGTTGAAAATCTGTCATAAAAAGACATCTGCTCTTATCCGAAATGAGTTTTAGATTCAAGTCCTTCTTATTCATCATCCGGAGCGACAAAAGTTTACTTACCGTATCTAGCTTGGTCCACGCAACATCTCCACCATTTTCCGTGAGACACCGGAGCGAGCCTCGAAATCCTGAGAATTGATCATCCTCCTTGCACTGTTGTGGATTGTGGCACAAAGCACAAAGTTTTGAATACCTTTGTTCTGTGAACCGGAAAAAACGACATGAGAGGAAATTGTAGAAAATGACATGTCATACTGTAATAATGGAGAGAGCATGTGTTTACAGAGAAAACATTGACTTTTGACTTTTCTCGCTATTAATTTGGGTCATAACAAGAATAAATTTCCAGTTTCAGTGTTGCTCCAAATGAGCCTAAAAAACTTGCTCCTGGAAAAAAGATAGAGGAAGGAAACGGGCAAGAGAGAGAGAGAGAAGTAGAAGGAGAAGGAGAGGCTAGAAAAAGAAAAAAAAAGTCCAGAGAAAAGTGGTTTGCTCGTTGAGAGATGATAAAAAGCTTAAAAAAGAAAGAACAAAAGAGAAGACCAAAAGAAAATTCCGTCTTTTTCCACTTGTCTCTCCCTCTCTCTCGCTGCTGCTGCCATAATATCATTATTATTATTATTATTACTGTATTCGCCATCAGTTTGCGAGTCAGGAGCCCAGCTTCCGGGGATGCAAGAATCTCCGAAGAAAATGGAGGCGGAGGAGATCTCTCTCTCGATTGTTGTCAGATCTACGGAACAGTCTCGGACCATTATATTTTTCTGCATGAGTCGAGCCAGAGGCACTTCCCAACCCGATGTACGAGCGAAACCGGTATGACATGATTTCTTTCCTCGTAAGTCTTGCAATGATTTAATTTGAGCTGAATTACGGACAACGGCTACTGGCTCATAGCGAAAGGATCCGGCTGCCCCTACAATTACAATTTTTCCTCTTTAGTCATACTCAAGTGCACACTTTTTCCCTGAATATTTGCTACAATAATAATAACCATCAGTAATAAACAGTGGTATTACATCGACGAAAACGGGGGGAAACGAAACCGGAGCTGTACAGAAAAACTTTTTTTTCTCTCCGAGTGTCAAGCATTATGAAAATGGGCATTATACAAGACCTATGAACTTAATTACATCGTTTTGCAATGAAGGAGGGAGGAGGTATCATTTTAGGGGAAAATTCTTTTTGGATGTTGAAAAAAAACTTTTTTTATCGTTCAATTTTCCTCCTTGGCTCTGATAATAGGGCTATTATCGTTTTGTTGCTGACAAAATCTGCACTTGTGACAGGGATATGATTTACTTTTATGAATACCACAAAGTCATGTACATTGGGGTAAACAAGGACAAAAAATGGATTCAAGTTTTTTTTGAAGATGTTTCCTCACATGGTAGTAGCATCTTCGTTTTTTTTTTCAAAACAATCTGGCGTAATGCGTTTTACCATTAGACCCGGATAATATATTATGTTCAGTAAAAGTTTACAAGTTGGAGTTCATCCCCTAATGTTTAATTCATGTATAGTGTTAACTTTAAAAAACTTTTTCGTAGTGCTCCAACTGAATGTTAACTACTTTATGTCAAGGTGTCAATCAAGGCATGATAAATACGGATTAGGTATACGTCTGTCCGGAATTGACAAAGAGGAATGGTGCTCCAATAAAAATCAATATGTTTTCCCATCATGTGGAAATATTATTATGATTTCCAAGGCTGAAGCAAGTATTCAGTGGCAAAAGTTTAAACGACTCGACTCATGTAGGTAGTATGTATGTCTCCCTAAGAATAAGACGACTCAACACAAAGAGAAGAACGTGGTATTGGAAAAACTTGTTTGAAATGACCTTCAAACTCGTACGTACGTACTAGTACTGACCAATATCAGAGTCAGAAGTCAGGCTTAGCTCATGAATATCAATTTAAATATCATCTGTGTACATATAACGTTTATTTTTTTTAGCATAATACGACTTGTTCTCACTTTAATATTTTGACATCGCGCGTTACGTAATTTTCCCAGGAGAATGCCTGCTTGCGAGTAAAAGGTCATTTTAATAATTACACCTGAGGTTTCCGGGCCGCATATATTCGCCAGAGAAATGGGCAATGCAAATTTATTTGCTTGGAAGAATTCGCTTGAATGGATTATTTTTTTATATTTCCAATGGAAAACCGTTTAACTATTAAATATGACCCTTATTTCCATAAGCTTGGGAACCTCCTCACGTACTTATAAGATGTCAGGTTATCTGTTTAAGGACACTAGTTGGAGTGCACAGCCCTTTATCTACACACCGTTTATCAGTGCATGCATAACAAGCAGATAGGTAGGCATCCCTATATAGATTGTTGGTCAAAAGGGATAACACGAACGAATGCTAAAGCTATCGTCGTCGTCTTATTGGAATTATTGTTCATCCTCGGCTAATTTCATGTGTTAAGGAACTGAAAATCCACTGGGAAGTGTACACGTTTGAGAAGGGAGATCTATCATTATGTACGTGCTGCTGGAGGCCCTTTACGCAATTTAAGTGGGCACGTACATAAAACTGTATATATGATAGGCATGATAGCTTTAGTTTTATTGCTGCTGCACAAGTTCATGGATATATGAGCAGCAGCAGCAGATGCCTTAGCCATCCCGTATAATTTGCACACTCTGCTAGGCTATACGTTACGTTTTTGCCATATTGCTAAAAAGCCATATATAATAATAGTTATACTGAACCATTATAAATGGGAAAAGAGTGTAATAATAAAGTAAACATCGCCAACCTAGATTCCTATCTCAAGGGCTTGAAGGGAACCAACTCTGCCACCAACAGTCAGAAGGAAATGAACCAAGAAGTTGCGTGAACCTCAACTCTGTGTACTATACTCCTCCGTCTTGAGTGTGTGCGAATGGTGAAGAGGATATATGCATCAGCAGTATCATGTAGTAGTGGATTGGATAACACAATTAAAGGAATCTTAAGATAATCACTTTGGAGCACCTTTCTAGCTCCCTGATACTGAGCGCATTACATGCGATGGGAATTTATGAGTGAGTTTGGTATAACTATATAATATATGTACCATATTTGCTTATGGGTTCAATGTGATTATAGCTTCTTTAAGTTTTGTTGGTTGATGATGCGCAAGTAAATCTTTTCCATGCTTTGTTTAAGGCTGAACTTGTAGGTTGAGTCAGCATAAAGTAATTAGGAATTTTGTGGAGTATCGTATGGGATATAAGTATCTGTAGGCCGAAATAAATCAGCTATTTTACAACGTGTAAGACCCCTTCCTCCACAGTCCACAATGAGAATGGAGGAGTAAACTAGGTTTTTAGCTAATTAAGGAGTGAAAATGTGTGGGTCAACTATATTTCACTTCCACAACAACAAGTCTCCATATCCGTGTGCCGTGTCATGTTACATTACATTTCTGTTTTGTTGTGTTATCATAGCCATCCAACATCATAATCACATTATCCTGACCTTAATCTTTCTGCTGCGTCGCATGAACATAAGTATTAAACAGGTGTGTAAAGTAAAGCGAGCTTATGCCGTCCTCATGAGGGACAAATGATATAATAACTAATTACAAGGATGAGTAATCACCAAAAAACTTATTTTTTACCTGTTGGAAAAGTAAACATTTATATGAATCGTTCCATTGTCTGTATACGATCGTTCCATGCGAATAATACGACATGTATAATGACTTACTTGGCTGTGTCCGTATTTCTGTGGCGATATAAAAGGCGTCGTGAAAAAAGCGATGGGCCACGTAAATCTCTTCAGGTTCAAGGATGACTATATCTGCCTCACCTTTCGTCACACGTCCAATGCAGTCAATTCTGGAAAACAATAATTAAAACGGGCATAAACTTTTAGAAACATGTGCAGCATTTTCATTATATCATAAACACTCAGTAAAAATTCCCACAAGGAAGGGATTGACTCATGTAAAAAACATGCACAACAACGTTAACGATGTGTCCGTTTCAAATGGGATTCTCGTTTAGAATTTACAACATTATTCTGCGTTGAGTGGAGGAACGTAAAACTACTTCTGTTTTGTGACTACAAAATTTAATCTTGTGTGATTTAATCTTGTTTTTGCAGGTGATATTCAATGCCAAGGTATAAACACGTGATTGACAACGATAGCGAGCATCTCGAGTAAACCAAAACCTACATAAGCAGGTATAGCGTCATTGACACATTACAGTACGCATCATTCATCATCTCGTAAACTTAGGGGCGTTAATAGACAAATCCTGATGGGGTTTTCTTACCCGATGAACAAAAACAAAACTTGTACCTACTTACAGCAAACAAAGATTAACCAACTGCTGCTGCCCTTTACAGGTGCAATAATATCTACGTGTCATACAATTCTGCAACAAATAAGAAACTCTAAAGAATATAATGACGATAATTTTGTGAAGGCTGAATTGAAAAGAAAAAGAAATAGCCAGTTTCCATCTGTTTCACATTTCCCCGACGGCAATTCACTTTCAGGTAAGTATCCCAAGTCTAAGGATAATTACTTATTGCAAAGACGTAAAAAAAGTTGGAGAGTTCCTTATTACTCCGATATTATTCTAAGCAGATTTTATGTAGAGTAGAGTAGAGAGTAGCCCAAGAACGTGAGTGATATCACTCACATTTGCGCGTCTAAAGTATTATTACTTTTTATTAGACATGTCATTGCGTACATCCTGAAAAAATTGATATCATACCATCTCCACATACTGTCATTTTTTTTCTTTCTACGGAGCCTTTTCAAAATTGTACCTGTCTGGTTAATTTATACTTATTACTTCCATACTTCCATCCCATCTTGGATCAATTCAATATGCTCACTCATATGCAAATGAAGACAACATGGGAAGCATGAATAATAGCGACCACACTGAGCGATGGTATATGAGTTGGCCTGCTCTTCTGCTTCAATAAAAAAATGGATGCATACCTACGAATCTCTCTGATAGAATGGCATTTTTTACAAGTCCCTTCTGCCTGCTGTCGTGAGATGCTTTATTCACTCACATTCATTACATCTACCATCATCATCATCAGTTTTACGTCCGTGGACCATCATCAATTACTGGTCACAACCTAACAATAAGCCAGTACGCTTCCCAATCTGATAATTCATGTACCTACGACGTGAGAAATCAAGTGGCTACTAGAAAATGACGTGCCAACGCCGTCACTCTGGATGAACAAGACGCTCACTCTTTCTGCGAAAGGTATAAAAATCAGTTTAATACGAAGTAT
This sequence comes from Dicranocentrus wangi, assembly GCA_036850665.1. Taxonomy (NCBI): domain Eukaryota; kingdom Metazoa; phylum Arthropoda; class Collembola; order Entomobryomorpha; family Entomobryidae; genus Dicranocentrus; species Dicranocentrus wangi. Next base: position 8,605 of record JAANSN010001077.1, on the reverse strand, counting down.
ACGGATAACATGCTTATTTAATCCCAATTTTTATATGCCACACGGTCACGGTCAAGTGAACATTATGTAAGCATAGGAGTTGACTTGTCATACATATTCCATCCAGAGCGTATTTTTTTCTCTCTCCTTTTCCCTCATCGTCTCCGCCGACTGATGTGTATCAGTAGTCTTACATAATGGGAAGATGAGTGAGTTCTTTTGTTCATCCAGCACTTTTGCACGGATGAAAAGATTCTAAAAGGAGATTAACTTAATGGATAAATGACTTTCCAAACGAATTCCATGTATAAATGCCGCGGGCGTGGCAAAAAAACGGTTTGGGCTTGGTGTGTCAGACCAACCACAAGAAAAAACCACATTATGTGTATTTATATATAAGCATAATAGAAAATATAGAATCCGAGTGACCACGACTGACCACAAAAACACAAAAGAAGTGACATTTTCTTGGCTTCCGAAGATGAGCGGTTTTTGGAAGCTAGCCATTAGCGATTTTTTTTTCAATCTCGTTGTCATTTGCTTCAATTAAAATCACACTGGAAATCCATTCGCGAACAAGAAAAGCGGAGACAAAAATGTTGATAAAAAAAATTACATTCTTGTCCCCGTCATGATGGAACACGAAGATTACCAAATATGGTACCTACGCATGACTCTTAGGAATTCATGCTTTAAATTGAAAGTATGTATATGCATTTAAAATGACAATGCAATGATGCATATCAGGCTCTGGCAACGTTGTTTTTTCTTTAAAATTTGGTTTAAATGCTTCTAGCTTTGTGACAACAACGTAGTGCTGATGTAAACAACAAAAAGTGAGAAATATCACAGTTTACCCTAATTACATAATCTTTTCGACAACTGATCAAACATGAAAGACAAGTGAATTTAAGTGAGTCACGTAATTCAGGTGGTATGATGCAATTTGTTAAAAGTGACACCACGACGGAGCAACATGGCTGGCAATTTACTACACGTCAAAAAACGCATTATCCTTGGTTATGCATAATCCGGGGGAAGGAGCGATAAATATTCACTTTTTTACACACATACAGCAGCAGTAGCAATAGTGTAGTACTGCCTGGGGAAACTTGATCTTTTAAGGAGTTTAAAAGGTAAGGATGGATGTGAGTACAAGATGAAAACTGTAATGAACCTTGAAATCAGAAATAATGTTCTTATTCGAAATATAAAAAAATATATAAGAAAAGCTAGAAAGCTAAACATCTTTGTGAGATCTAGGATCTCTCGCAGTCAACTTACTTGTCATTTCCAGGAACGCACTCGAAACGACCCCCTTGAGTGGAAGCATCATTGACCATTTGTTGGCATATTGCGTATAGGACATCGGGCACACACAAACGATCTGCACAATTTCGAAAAGAAACAACATTTGAAATTAGTTTTCTCACTTTTTGCTCACTCACGTCCTACCTCCAACAAGAAGATAACAGTTAAAAGTGTTTTATGTGTGGAGCAAGCACTGAGGTAGTGGCGACTATCCAGCCTGCTCTCTCTGCAAGGCACATTAAAAAGAAGTCAGGAAAAGATGCATACATAAAGAAGGAAAGGTATTATAACGGGTATAATCCGAAACCGTTTTTGTTTCATGTTTCAACCATATATTTCCTCCGCCTCTTCTTCACCCATGTATAAAATGATACATAGAAAAGTAAGACGTGTAAATCATGTTTATTTATAGTATTTGATACCCTCGCCGAATAGTAATGTGCTGTAAAGGGAATTTCTTAATAGGAAACTGTTTTTAGACAGTTTCCAACATGTTTTTTATGCATTTTCCTTGCCACTACTACAGAAGCTCGAGCGAGACAACTTCAAATATAGACAACAAGCTATCATACTACTACTCCCTTTTCTGTGAGAAGGATGCATGCTATTATGCCGTCGTGTACCAGAGAGAAGGATATACATAGGCTCCTTTCGTAGTCCAGGCACATTTTACATTCGATGCATACTGTTTTTGTCGGTTGGGTAATCGAGCTGAATCTGTAATTTAATTTATAGCCCATTTCCAGTACAAAGTTGTGTATGGTACAACTCAAAACATTTCTCTTTGGGCTGTTTCCTCTTTTCTTGGTCAATTTGTCTCCTGTGAGTCGCCGTCCAATGGAAAACATAGTGGAGACATAGGGGGAGAGAGAGGGAGAGAGAGTTTGAAAATAAAATGTCTTGCGAGAAGTTTAACTTTTTCATGGCAGACTACTACTCGAACTCGACTCGCTACTTCCAACACAAGAATTTCTTCGTAGGATGTTTGGGAAATGGGACTCTCACTCAAGAGTCTTCCCTCTTTTTTTTTACAGAGTATGGATTGTTTGGAAATGTCGTTGACATATTGTGGTTTTAATCTTCAATCTATTAAGCATCATGCTACAATTATCAAATGTGTCATGTTGCCCATTTGACATGAGGGAGAATATTATGTCAATATGGCTAACAAATGGATTTCATGATTTTTCTCCCTTTTTCTGCAAATGAAAGCAGTCATACATTTCAATTATCGCGGTACATTCTGTGGAATTTAATAATACGTTTGCAAGTCGGCATTCTTCTGTTTTTAAACTGTAGTGGCTATATATCCAATATCGATTTGATCCCTATATCCCTGCTATGATCGAAACACATCAAACTCAAAGGTTATGCGTGAGTAGGCACATAGGTATTCCACGAAAACCGCACCAAAAGAATCTGTCTGTTGTATCTGTATTACAACGCTATTTTGCGATTACCTACATATACATAAAAATCTAATATTGTAACCAATAAAGTGTGAGAGTGTTTATTGAGTAAACGTGTGGTGGGCTCTCCAGGTTCGGTTGCTCCTATCTGAGCGAGTCAGGTTGCAAAGTAAACTACTTTACCATTCCACCACATTCTCATAGACTACACACATTTCTAACAAAATATTTCCTAGTTCACTTTTATAGGAGGATGATAAGCGTATTCATACATTCATTCTTCCTCTATTTATCCATCATATGCATAATCCGTCATGTGCAGTTTCTCACAGCTTTCAGCAAATTCAACAAGCAATTCCCAATCCCCAGCGTGTGTCTAGCCTGTAGCTTGTAGGTCCTTAACTAGTTCAAGTCTACACACGGTGAGTTTCATTTATAATACGTTTTGTTGCATATGCAATGACTGCATGCCCACATTCACTAGGAATATATATATATATATATACCCAGCGGAATCAAGCATTCATGCATGCATGACTGCTTCAAAATGTTCATACTCATTTGCATGAATGTATCATTGTTTATCAAAGAAACACTGCACAATTTTTATATCTTTCGAGTGAAACAAAGCAAAAGCTAAGGACAGACTTGAAGAAAGCATACGTCGTCGTACGTCGTACGTGTAGGGTGGGAGTACGCTGACGTATATGAGTCAACCTCTGGATATTGAGGAGGAGGGTGATGATGAGTTATATGTATTCCACATGGAAAACGGCATAGTCATTGACGCTTAGTTCCATACGTGCTCAGGAAGATATTAGCCACGGGGGAGAGATTTTTGCAAATCCACATATTCTTGGTAATTTCCACTATTGCATTCCACATTCAACAAGTAGACTCTTGTCTATGGTAACACGTAAACACGCGTCATACCATGAACTGAACTGTTTGATATTCAAGGGGAAGAATTTTTACTGTGAACTCAATGCATATAAAAAGTTTTCAAGTTTATGGGAAAATATATAGCGGTAGTTGAGGTAGCAGTGTGATGATGATATGGATGGACAATGAGTACCTACTCGTACTCTCACAATTTTTCCATGTAATATGCCCATTGTGATTTATGCGAATGTGAGTGTACAGACAGAGTACATAGGCATTTTTCAGTTCATTTGTTATTACTCACATCAACTTGCATAGTTTGCTCTTTGCATATTTTATTATTGTTTACCTGAGGGCTTCTGCTTTGTTTCAAAACAGTTTTTTTCAACAATTTTCCATTTATTTGTGTTTACTCAGAAGACATAATAAGATTGTCGTACCACGTCACTAGCGTCGACGTTTTTCCAAAAAATGAAGTTTAGCATTGATACCAGTTCTTACTACCGCACGTTCGTTTTCGTTTTACCTGAAGCTTGCATGCTTCAAGAAATCATAAGGGTGACCTTACCTTGCTTTTCAAAGTGAGTCACAGAAATCTGCTAATGACAAGGGTCAATAGTAATGTTGCAAACAAAAAGAAACCCACATTAAAAATAAGTGCCGAGTCGTTTTTTTTGACGAAATGACGGTACTTGAGTTCATTGAGACAACGCAACGATAACGATGATGTGACACATTAAGCGTGGGACATAAATAGTTCAATGTAAACATTTGCATGCTAAGCGGTTAGTAAGGGCATTTAAATATTAGGCTAAAACGGCAGAAGTTGCAATCGTCTATTTCAATTCACGTCAAATAATTTGCACGTAGGACAATATTCGTTTATACTAGGATCATATTATAATCTAGTGTCACTATCATTATCATGTTCACCTGTCGAAACTTATTTTTGAGAGTCCCAATCAAAGCAAAAAAAGATATTAATCAATGTCTGTGTTCAAATCGAATTGACGATGTTAAAAGAGGTAGCAATGCTAAGAATTTTCCTTTATGTTTTATCAAGCACATAAGTACAAACGAATGTTGCTAATTTAATTTGAAAAATTCTGCTTAAAATGTTAACATGTTTTTGACCTAGACACACTTCATTAAAGGTAAGTTTCATTAGAGCATAAGACGTGTAGCTCACAGTCAAGCAAAGCAAAATAGTAAAGTATTAATTTGAACGTACAATCTAAATTAGTTTAAAGAGCCCTTAATTGAAACTTCAAAAGTAACAGCATCAAAATGTGATACGGAATATAATATCATGTATGACTTGGCACAGACATTATATACATTTATAGAGATAACGATGCTAGAAAATAAGTACTGATTCCTATTCAAGTAGTTAACATTAATTGAAGCTCAAAACTACACGGATATACTTACAAAACTAATGAGGAAGTTTGAAATTCACAATGTAGGTATGTAACATTGTTTAGTAGTAATACAGATACTTGAATGAAATAGGAAATTTTTATCTGAAAATTATCAATGAAAAATATCAGACAACTATAATAAGTACATCCCTTTTGAAATGTGTCCAATCAAACAGACATGCTTATTAATCTTAATTTGTCCAATTCTGCGAATTGGCGAATGCCGTTGTTACAACTAACTCTGAACTGAACATTATGGATAATTTAACGAACATGATCTTGATTGACATATTAGGGGAAGAATTGTGCGGTCAATTTGCAGAACACTGTGTTGATAGAATTATGTGTATTATAGAACATCATCAAAACTCATTGCAATGACTTTCTGACACGATGTCCAACGCGTTTTAGCAGCTTGACCACAGCAGGTAACCCAACAGCCCATCGTCAAGTCATTATGGGCACATTGATGTCCCTAGCGCGCTGCGCTAGCCGTTACAGGCTGCAATAACAATACACAATGGAAAATCCTGGCCATGAAAATGCCTCAATGAACACACGATACATGTGTGTCTTTTGTAACTAACGTGTGTAACTACAAATTGCAAGGTCTGTTTTGTGTACAAGCAGCGCCCTGTGGTTCTTTCGCTATGATATTGGCTTGCTTCTTCGACTTCAAATGTGATATGTGGTGGCTTAACTATGATTGAAATTACAATTGAGTTATCCTTACATTGACCAGCAATCTGGGTAACCGCGGAGGGCACAAGGGATCCCGTGAATGCCACAAGTAGCAAACATCTTGCGTACGAACTTGAGGAAATGGACGTCATTTTGGCGACTTTTATATAATGTCAATGACGACTTGCGCGGATGATTGATGATGTAGTAGCACCACTTTATATATTTTTGAGTTTCAACACAATATTTCTCGTTTCACCGTGCAAATATATTATTCACTTTCTCGTATTTCAAAAAAAATCAATTAAAACTTGACGTTGTTTATTAGTCTAAACTGTAACAAAGGTTCAATCGACAATCACATCGTGTTTGTCGTATGTATATATGAAAAGGAATCAGTGCAAAATAAGACAATACTTCGGGGTTTCACAACACACCTCCGTAAGCCGGATGTGCTCTTAAAACTGAACCACTTATTCCAATTCGGTTAGAGTAGGAACCATTTTTTGGTTAATTAGACACTTTAATAAAACTCACATTATGCATTATTTATGAAATGTCACTAACGCCTTGAATAGACATGAATAAATCAGAAAACGTGGAGTCCAAAAAGTTTTCATAGTTATTACAGCAAGCAGCGATGTAGTTATGGCCTGGTGCTTTGTTGCAAACTTTCTTTTAGTAGCAGGTTAGTCTATTTTAGCAGAGCGGAACCTGAACCCCCTTTTCCAGCAAGAAGCACTGCTCATACTAAAACATTTCATGAGTCAATCGCTGCCTACATATAGGTGTTCAAGCAATCACGCTCTAATGTTGTTGTTGCAAAAAATCGTGTTTTAGAGGTAATGTATGTGCCAGTATCTAGACGAAGTTCTCCATCATAAGGCTGACTCAAATTGTAGTTTATTGGAATCCGCATATCCATGTCTTTAACTAACTTTAAGACGTTATCATTTAAGGAACTTGGAGGTGCGTTGTAGGGATATTGTAGTCTCATCCTATCACGTGGGGCAGTATGCATTCCAAATTGTAGCACACGCCATGCCATGAATAGGGGGAAAAATATGCGGATTTTTTTTTTCTCAAAATTGCATTACCACATCAAACCTTACTACTAGTTCTTATGCTGAAATGCTTCTGTTTGGTGGCGTCCTTCTCATAACGCACTTAACAATATGGAATCTTTATTGCTATTTTGTTTGTATATAGGTTTATACGGCGAAACTTTTCACACGGTACTTGTACATGTAGTAGTAAAGCGTCACCCAGGTTTAGGATTACCTACGTTGTTGCTTGACTTGTATATCATGCACTATACGTGGGCAAATATACGTATAGACAAGTATGCAATAAGTATAGTTATTCATGTGCAATGGCATTTCATGATATATACCTACTCAAATATTTCGGCCACTTGAGTAGTACTCATCTTTTCTCATCATCTCGTTTATAGGAAGAAATCCAAGTTTTAACAATTAGGAAGACTACTATTCTATTACTGCTGGGGATCGTTGGTTTGTCGACTATGATTGTTTTTGATTGATAAGCAAGCACTATACAGTTCACATTTGGCACTCAAAATGCCAACTTGTAGTTGAATACATGTAACATGTAAATCACAAGGCTAATCAATGCGTTTTGTCAGTTTCATGAGCAGTGTGCTCAGTGACTCATGTGAATACAAGCACTACGAAACTAGGAGTATATAGGCATAACCATTGATAATGAAAGACGCATGCCGCTAGTAATTTTGTTGCTTTTGATATATACCTTATCTTCATCGCACAGTTGACGCACAACTCACCTTCGCAAATTTTTATCTTCGGAAATGGCATCGTGGGAGCATGACAAGTATCCTGATAGTTTGTAGTTTTGCAAAATAGAATAGTTTTCAAAATCATATAAAATCTTTCTGTTCGTGAAGTATATTATGCAAGTGCGTTTTTATTTAATGAGTTTGAATAGTATATATATATAGTATGAGTCCAATATAATATGTAGTGAATTTTGTCGGAGCGGTTTCAAGTGGACTGATTTTGCGTGTTTCCATCCACAGCATGCACAATAACAATAACAATTTAACGCTAAAGTCAGGAATTGAATTCAAGTTCAAATTTCAGGTACATGAACACAACACCATAATCTGTTGAATTTGTAGAATATGCGAAATAGAATCTCTATGAGCTTGCGAGAAAATAGCTCTAATTAAACACAGACAAAATACAGTCAGTAAAATCTTATGACGATCCAGTCATTCGTGAGAAAACTCCAGCAGCACTAAAACTTCTCCATGGCCCAGCAGCTACGATCTCCCATCCCAGCCCATTGGGAGTAGTCTCTGAAATTCCCATTCTCGTAGCCAAACTGCGTTGATATACATCTCCACTTTTTATAATAGCCCATAATGTCCCATCACCAGACAAAGATATCTAAAAAATTCAAATTGTTTGTGCCGACGATGCTAAGTCAGTTTTCATTAAATGGTCAAAACAAACCAAGAAGAAAATCAAAATATTTTACATCGTATACTCCGTCGCAAACTTTGGACCAATCTCTTCCCTCTGGAAATACTGGTTGCATGTCCGTTCGTCGATAAAGGACCCGATTAGTTCCCAACGCCCATACAGTATTAGGTCCAACTTTTATAGATTTTAATGGCGAAGATTTTGGACGATCAAGCAACTGCCAATGATCCGAGTATCTTATGTACGCGAATCCATCCTTTCCTACTGTCCAAATTCTTTGACCATACCAAGCGGATATACTTATCTGGTAATTATGGGATTCAAAATAATAGACACAGGCATAGTCTTATTAGTCTATGAATATCGAACAGTGAACAGAATTACTCAAGGAAAATTATTGTACCATTGGTTTCTCTCCTTGAATTGGTTCAAAATGCTCTCCACTGGGATTATCGGG